>JAYXIM010008222.1:0-20982 GCA_037575425.1 Anastrepha fraterculus | reverse complement strand
AGTATCGGTGTCAGTGACCTGAATACAAAACACCAATTTTTTGTTTGTTTATTAATGTCATAATTTCTATATGAATTCAACAAAAATGAAAAAAAAAATCCCGGAATAAAATGCTTAAAAATAAGTAAATTTTGGGAAGAATTTTCCTACTATTTTTGCTTCGAAAAAAATATTTTTTCGAAAAATTTTCGAATTGTAAATTCACATAGAAAGTAATATGATAAAAAATATGCGTGGAAAATTTCAGTGAGATCGGTCAATAACTTTTCGAGTTATCGTGTACGCCAATTCGAAAAATATAGTTTTGAGAAAAACGCGTCTAAAGTTTGAATATAACGTAACTATACCTCTCTCAGCGCTCGAACGCAAAGAATAGAGTCGTCACGGTTGACGGTCTATAATATAGGGTGTTTTTTTTAGAGGTTAGGTTTTCAAGATGAAATAAAACGTATATAATTTAATGTTATGGCCAAGAATTTAGCTTTATTATAAAGATAAGGGCTTGCCATTATGTTTTAAAAATGATACCCATTCAACCAAAAGTGAGCTTCATCGCTGAACAAAATTTTCTTCGATGCGTCGCGCGAGCCGAACCATTATTTTCGTAATAAATTTGCACGATTTGCAAACTTTGTTCAGGTGTAAGTCTATTCATTATGAAATGGCAAACCAAACTGAGCATAAATCAAGTGACAGCTGTCAAAAAGACCATCTGCGAAAAAAGTAGTGCCAACTTGAAAACCTAACCTCTAAAAAACACCCTATATAAGAAATACTTAAATTTATGTTCTAAATTTTTTTGACATATTCTTAAAGGATTATATTAGCAGTTTATTTTCTCAAAATTTTACAGGCATCTGACCCCTTAAATTACCACCATGACCGCATCTATAGGTAAAATTCGCAGTCAAACAGTGAATTTATGAACGCCTAATTGTTGATAACATCGACATATCCATGGCGAAGGTTGTTCAGCAACCCTTTGCGCTACAGCAGCAATATTTAGAAGGTCCTGTTTTTGGTCTGCAAGTCCTTTGCCTATCCTCGACAGAATCAATATCTTGAAATTGTTTCACCAACCTTTGAATAGTCGACTCATTCGGATGATTATTTCTACCAAAACTATCACTAATTTTGAGATCCGTTGTTCTTGATGATCTACTATTTTCATAATAAGCTTCTTGAATTTTAACGTTTTGTATCGTGTAAGTATCCATGGTTAAAATTGCATATCTGCCTACTTGCCAAATGTCAAATATGATGTAAAAGAAGTACTGCCAGGAATTATTCACTACTTTAGGCGTCACTTTTTAAAGACCCTTTACGTTCCCACGGCAGTCGGTTTACGTTACCGGAACGATCCGGATTTACATCCGGCAAAGGACTGTCACTTCAGTAGCATTCCGTGTACATGCAGTAGGAATGAATATGCTGCTACAACAACAACAAATCCCCTTTATTGCAAAACTGCCTCTTACTAATCAATAATAGGAATCCACCTTAGTTTTATTTTTCCTTTCTTTTATTTTATAAAATGCAAATCGAATATTGTATAGCAATAATTGCATTAAAAATTTTAATAAAAATGTATGTCCCCAATAGTTTCACTACTATCAACAGTTACAACTCATTCATCCCTACCACCTCAGTAACGATTTCAAAAAAAAAAAAATATAATAATAAAGTAAAATTTTAATAAGAACATTTTTTTATTAAAATAAAATTTTCCATGAATTGCAGTAAATTTCCACAACTTAATTGATTTATCCTATAATTTGATTGGCTCTACAAAGTGAACACGTGTGCCCTACTACACACTCATTCAGCGGGCTTGCACAGAAATTGCTGCAGCACACACACACAGACACACATTAGAAATATTTACATATATGTATGTAGTAAACATTTGCTTATGTGTGAAAAAAGCAGCAATTTCAAGTTTTTCCTAATGACTGTAATGAACACAAAGTGCAGCAGCCATAAAGACTTCAGCATAAAATAGCGCATTGCAGCTGTGATCTGCTACTGCTGTTGCGGCTGCAGTCTTGTTGAACTTAAAAATATCCCAAGATTTGCTTGTCGCCCTCCGCACTTCCATACCTACGAGTATGGTTGTATGTGCATCGCAGGTACAATGCCTTCCTGCAATACCTTCTTGTGAATGTGGTTGCCGTTGGCAACAGCGTCATTGACATTAAATTCATGCTTAAGGACTCATTCTATATTCCGAGTCAGCAGCACCACATAGGACAGCTGCTGGTGTAACGAAGCAGCAACAACAAGCGGGAGGGAAGATGGCTAAGGATGCTGTAACACTGTGAGCTCATTTAATCGTCAGTCATTCAAGAAGTCAACGGTAATAAAAAGAAAAAGCAAAAAAAAAAAAAACAATAAAAAAGGAAAAATAGGCAATAGCAGGGCAGCAGACAAGCCAGTAGAACAACTGACGCTGACACATAATAACACTTTATGTGCGCGTGCATGTGTGTGGGTGCATGCGATTTTTTGCATTTTCATTTACATTACGAAGAAACTAAGACCATTTTAAATGGATGCTCAAGACTTTTCCCACTTTTTCACTTTTTCTGCCATTGCATGTATGTATGTATTTGTAAGCATAAATTTGTTAGGAAAGCAGTACACTTTTTATTATTTTTTTTTTTTTGTATGTGTAGTTAGTTAATCGTATGTTGGCTCTGACTGATAGCGCTCAAATTGTCTGCCCGGCCTTTAGAAACGAGTGCAATCTATTTTTACTTACTGCTTATACTCACTCGTGCATAATAATTAAGCGTACACACCTACATGCACACATGCAAATACTTTGCTAGACATAGCTTTTTGCTTATGCAACACAAATACTAACATACATACATACCTAGCACATTAGCCAAGTTACGCATGTATGTGTGTGTGTGTGCTATCTATACATTGCATTAGGCTGTGCTGCCGCCTCATTTGTGTGGATTTATTTTTACATACAGCTTACTGCCTCTCATATTTATTTTTACTCACTAGATACGGTATAATCTATGGCATAAACATATGTACATAGGCCTATAACGATCCGGTGAAATGTTGCTCAGTGATGCGATGGTGTCTGTAGCGAAAAATCAATAAATGGTTTGCTGCATGCCATTCACTGAGTTGCGGCTCTGAGCTCACAATTATTTAAGCCACTGGAGCTGACTGTTTTATCGTCGTCGAAATTGTGCTTGCGAATGAGCGAGGAATTGCTTTTGACAGTAATTTCCGCCAAGGGCAATTTAATTACGAAAATAAAATTTTGAACTTTGCCAAGTTTGGAATTGCGATTTAAATACAATACAAATAATTTTATCTTCTTTATTTCGTTTATTTAAAGAGATGCACTCGGCGAAAAAAAAACATCACATTATTTGTGATTAAAAAATTCAAACACTTCAGTTTTCTTAATTTACTTTTAGCTAATTTAAAATAAAAACGTAGCTTATTCTTTCATAAAACTCAAATGAATCAAAATTCGAAACCTTGTACGAAATTCAGAAAAATTCATCAAAAATGGCGTTGATTTTGGATAATTCTTTTTGTTTGCGTGGTAGATTTTTACCTCCAAATAAAACATGTGTTTTATAAACAAACAAAAAACAAAGATTCTAATAACACTAGTCTACAAGGAAAAGTATCCGAAATAATTTAAACTAATATCTGCTTCTCTGTCCATGCAAAATTCGGATTGATAACTAAAATTAATTTATTAGTTTGAGTTTTTACGATAATCGTATCTTTCGTGTTTAATGGAAAACTAGGCCGACAAAATTTAACCAACATTCAGACCCAGAAACCAGACTATATATTTCCGAAGGTTTATGATGCGCTGAATCCAAATCTGGCCTCAGAATTGCTCTATCAGCTCTGGTTTTCGAGATATCCTAACCTAAAAGTGCAAAAAACACCATTTTTGCCCATATTTGAGGTTATGCGATATCTCTGCGAAAAAAAATGATATTTGAGCAAACAAAACGCCATTTGAAAAAAGAAGGATTGTATTTAAAGATGCCATCCTTTAGTTTCGGCGAAAGAAAACATCTGCAAGGCTACATAACCTCAAATATGGGCAAAAATGGTGTTTTTTGCACTTTTAGGTTAGGATATCTCAAAAACCAGAGAAGATAGAGCAATTCTGAGGCCAGATTTGGATTCAGCGCATCATAAACCTTCGGAAATATATAGTCTGGTTTCTGGGTCTGAATGTTGGTTAAATTTTGTCGGCCTGTGTAATCAATGCGATTTTTCAGACACTTTAAACCTGCATTTTTTTATTAAAGTACTACACATAAAAAATCCGTTTTAGATGGCAAAAAATGCACGATTCCACCAACAAATCAATCCGATTTTTGGGGCACTTTTAACCTGCACTTTTTTACTAAAATATTCCAAATAAAAAATGTTTTTTAGATGGCTGAAAATAAACGATTCCAGCATTTTTTTTTACTAAAATACTCCACATAAAAAATGTGTTTTAAATGGCAGAAAATGCACGACTCCAATTAAAAAAACAAAAACAATTCAGATACAATAAAACCGACTACTCAAAAGTTTTTTAAAAAATCTGACGAACACTTTGAAAACTTCCATGGAAATTTTATGTTTTTTGTTAAATTTCGTACAAAATGTGGCACTTTGATATTCATATGGTGTTTGGTGAAGAATGAAATAGGTATATTTTTATTGAAAATGAGTTAAAATTAAATTTAAAAAATAAATGTCAAAATTTTATGCCAAGGATGGTGTTATTTCGAAAAGTGTATTACTGTATTTTTATTTATTTATTTGGTTCGAATAGTGGGTCTTTCAAAGAACGCGGCTAGTGTTGTTTTACAATAAATAACGTAAAAATTTAGATTCTTTCAGATTTCATTATTTCTATTCAAAATACGGCTTTTTGGCTTATTGTTATTGAATGGTACTGATGGCCTTAAGGGACATGTGAACCAGCCAGATCAATGGATTTGCGCTTATTATAAAAGAAAATGGTTTAACGAGGAGTAGCAGATAAACTCCTACTGTGGTATCACAATGGCTCAAAAACGGTCAAAGTGAGTTGTTTTAGAGACCGGCTGCCATTTTTACCTACCTACCTACCTACGGCTCTTAACAATTACATGTGAAAAATGATAATCTACAGGGAATTAACATTTCCAAGGTCAAGTAGGTTATCGCATTAAGCTCAGCAATCTCGATCCGAACGTTGTGTGTCAGCTGTGGAATCATTGTTGGCTTATTCACATAGGCCGTACTTTTCAAACATTCCCGGTCTGGTCTTTCAGTCCTTCTTCTCTTCTCCGACAGAACCAGTTTCTTGGAATTTCTTCGCCAACCTTGGAATTGTCGACTTATTCAGGCCATCATTTCTACAACTATGTCTTCCGAATTTTGCGATCTAAAGCGTTGTTCTATCGTGTAAAATTGTACATCTGTCTACTTGACAAATGTCGAAAATGACATTAAAAAGAAACTGTTTAGAAATTTTTCACTTCTGACATCGAGGCGTCACTTTTGAAACACTCTTTATAATAATAAATAATAAAATCACACAATTAAGGTAACTAAAATCAGAGGCTATCGGCCATGTATGTATTCAGTCGTTGTTCAAATGGCAACGAAGTATTGGGTTGGGGAAAAAGTAATGTCGTATTTTGTCAATTGAGCGCGACATTTAAACATATCTTGCGTTATACTTATTGCATCGGGTCACACTAAACGGCGATTTGAAGACGACAATCTGTACAACAAGTGTCTCTTTGACAGTGTTCTGATCGTAAGTTTCAGTCTTAAGTTATAGCGCGTCAAAGATGGAGCCCACCAAGTAAGAAATTCGTCATATTTTACGTTTTTACTACCTTAGAGGTAAAAATGCAAGGAAGGCGGCGGCAAAAATTTGTGAAGTTTATGGGCCTGTTACTGTAACGATTCGCACAGCACAGCGTTGATTCGATCGATTTCATTCTGGTGTAGTAGACGTCGAAGATGCACCCCGTACTGGTAGACCAATCGTCGTAGAGACTGATAAAATCCTTGAAATTATCCAAAGAGACCGGCATGTGCCACACGTGTTGACGCAAAAAAATCTCTTGCACCGAATCAACGGTTGCGATTCTCTGCTAAAACGGAACGAACTTGACCCATTTTTGAAGCGGATGGTGACTGGTGATGAAAAGTGCATTACGTACGACAACGCCAAGCGAAAACGATCGTGGTCGAGAAGCGCGGAGCCGGCCCAAACCATCGCCAAGCCCGGATTGACCGCCAGGAAGGTTTTTTAAAGGGAGGATAATGAAGTTGCCTTCTAAATGGCAACAAGTTTGCTAACAAAATGGGGCATATTTGACTTGAATCGGATAATTCTAAGAACGTTAAATAAAGCGTCAAATTTTGATCACAAATACGATATTTCTTTTTCCCCAACCCAATATAATAATATAAGCAATACCTGCATTGTTTTTTTCGTACATCACCAACACAATCTAAATTTTGTGTACAATGAATGAACCACTGTCACGGCTCCGGTTACGTCAACCAAATTAGCTGATTCGCTCAAAATTGATAAGAGCCGGTTGACAGTCTGATGGTACCCACACCTCTGAATTCTTTTTACTCTGCTTCGAACTATAAGTTCCATATTAACGAGCAATATTCACGACGACATCTCACTAAGGCAATATAGTGCGACTTCAATGTTTGAGAAACCGATTATAGGAGGATTCTGCTACTAGAAGAAAGGCATATACGCTCAGCCCAACGCAGATCTATCTTAAGTTTAATAAGGGAACTGGGTTTGGATGAGGTACTGTGAAGAGTAGAATTCACAAGCGACGAAGTGCAAGCCTCAAATAAAATCTATATTTTTCGTGCTTTTTTCCATCATCCCTCCTCTTGGGAGCATAGGGCCTCGACAAGACATTTGTCTTGCGTTGGTTACGTTAATCTATTTGATTTCTGACAGGGTAGGTGATTAGCCTGCCGCAAATAAAATTTGTCTATCTATTGGAAATAACGCTGTCCTACTCTAAACTGGCTGGAAAACCATTTGTTTTCCTTTTATAGTTAATAAAATGCCAAAAACATGTAAAGCATGCGAGACATTTCCTGTTTAAATAAAAAGTTATGGAGGCTATTAAATTCCTTTACCAACTTAAGAAAATACAGATGATCGATTTCAGATTTAATTTATTTAAAGTTCTTGTAAATTCTTCTTAGTTTTAAATTTTTTAAATTAACCAGCTTATCATATTAAATCATAGTGGTTTATTTCGCATATCGCCTCCTTTTAATGGGGCGCAGATGAGAGCTTCCGAAAAATTCGAATTAGAAGCAATTAAATGCAAATAGCTTGATATCATGACATTTGAAAATTATGAATGCAAATATACTTATATTGTTGCTGTGTTGCCTTGGTAATTTGTCCGTGCCATGAAGCCAGGCAGCCTCCACATAATTGTAAATTGCTCCAATTTTTTTTATTTCTATTACTTTTATATTAGCAATAGATTTTTTTGAATTGGCTAATTCAGGCCATGGCCAATGTTATTAACGTGAAAATTACGAAGCAGGCATATCTCTTTATCAGGCGTATCACCTCCATGTAACAAGAATTATTTCTTTATCCAAATTGACTCTAAAGTAAGAAGGACTGGAACTATAACTTTTAAGTTCATTCAACTATTGAAAATATCCATTAATCTTACCTGCTGAGCTTCAATTAAAAAAGTGATGCCTAAATTTCTTTGAAAGAGTATGTCTAGAGTAATTATATAAAAAAAATATGAATCATTGTTTATACAACACAAATCCATTCTTGGTAAACTCATTTATATATTTTTTTCTTGTTCACTCCTCTCGGGAGCGTAGGGCCTCGATAAAACTTTTTCAGCGTACACGGTTCTATGCTATTGCTTTGGCACAGTCCCATGGGACCTTCTATAAATGTTTTTTGGTCGACCGCGACCTCTGCTCCTTTGCGGGTTCCAGTCCAGAGCCATCATCGTGATGCTATCTGGTGGTTTTCTCAGTGTGTGACCTATCCATCGCACCTTTCTGCGTTTGATTTGCCTAAAAATGGGTTCCTTGTTCGTTAATCTCCACAGTGCGTCCTTACTGATGGCGTTTGGCCAGAATATTCTGCTGATGATGCGGATGCATTTCTATAGGCATTTTTATTTATTTATTTCAAAAAGTCAATAAAATACAAAGGTTATTACTGACTAAAACGATAACTTAGAACTAAGTAAAGGAAGCACTCGAATAAAATCGAATTTAATAATTTAGAAAACACATTATTGGGCAAAGAAAAAATCGAGTAAAATAGAATTCGGAGAAAAATGACGTAATGTCACCTCCAGACTTCATTGCGCATGAGAAAGTAACACAAAAGGTTTTTCCCAATGTCTAAATACTGTGATTTGTCGCTTGCCTTTTTTTATGTCGCACTCTATCCAAAAAAACATCTATCGACCAAAAATTTCTAGTATTGTGTGGTGTACACAGACCCACCATTTTCGTTGTGGACTTTAAATATTCATAAACGATTCTCATTTCTCATACGAAATCAAACTAATTTGAATAAATTACAGATTTTTTATTTAACATCTCTTCGGAGCTATCGAACGGTGTTAAAAAAAAAGAATTAAAAAAAAAACGAAAAAAACGAAAAAAGTAAGGCGAATATATCCAAGCTGTTACCAGAAGAACAGCTGATTTGATTTATTTAGGAATTTGTCTTGGCTTGGGTATTTTCAAACTGAGATGTTTATATAAATTTTAATTTGAAAATTCTTTACGATTTTGTTTGTATTCTTCTGCATGAACAATGCTCTGATAGTTAATTATTTCTGTGAAAGAGAATTAATCCGTCATAGATATAAACAGATGACGGCTTTGACAATCTGGAAGCCAAAGTAAAAACCAAATATGTACATGTAAATTTTTTATTTGACAATCTGAAACCCAAAAGCAAAAACAAAACACATGTAAACTTTGTTTTTTTGTACCACTGCTGTCATCTTGCGTAAATTCGATTGGAGGAATGATTATTCATTGTTCTGTGATTATATGATTACAAGTTCTTAAGTCTGTTTTCTTCATGCAGATTTTTGAAAATGAAATTACAAAAGTTATCATAAGAAAATTTTCAAAATTGAGATACAACTCAGCTGCGATATCGGCGAAGGATGTAGCTGATAGCTGAAGGATTCTGTTAAAACATTTCTGAAGGAAAATATAATAAAAAATCAAACCAAATGTTTATCAAAATTTTAATTCTCGAGCTGTTTACATAAATATGTCTTAATAATTATATTTATAATATTAATAATAACAGCAATCGATAAAAAAACAATCGGTCAAGTTTGTATATGACTACCTTTGTATATTCTACCTTGGTCCGGCTTGAAGCCCATCAAATAATATAAATACAATTTTTTGAAGGCAGTAGTCTTCGGCAAGATCTGCGGCAGAACCTCCGAGTGTATTTTTGTCATGAGAAACCTTCTTATAAAAACTCCCTAGCAATTGCCCAATATTTCAAAGTATCCAGTTCACTTAAGAGTCCAGACTAAGGCCCGTCTTGGCAATCACTAATTCATATTGTAAATAGTAAAGGCCGATCGACAACCTAGTGTTGATAACGTTTCATTATCGAGCTTGTAAAATATTATCAAGTAAGAAGTAATGTGTGCATTTATACCAGCCCGAAGAGTCTAGATGCCGTCCGATCAGTCAGTCACGATTACTCTCAACACAAATTTTAGTGAGAGCGAAATCGAAGTTATAACAGCATGGTCCCTCGTTTGAATGCTATTCCCCTAACACAAGACTGAATCATGAACTGAGTCAAGTCGTACTCGTATAATGTGAATATGATAACATTTTATTTCATTGCGAACGAAGCGCGGTTGGCACTATAATGTGGAAGGGTAGCCCACCTTCCGATTGAGTTAATCCAAAGCTATCTGACAGAAGTGCTTTAACCGGACATTGAGAAAAAGTAGTTTAGTTAGCTAATGATTAAGCGTGGATTGTATTTATTTGGGAAAATGGTCTTAAGTGGTCTAAGCTCTATGTCCAATTAGTTAACAAATACATAAAATAATAATAAATGAAGGAATAAATTTCACCACCTGAAAACTATGTGAGTTGAAAATATCGCATGAAAATTTTCTCGCGCATGCTACTTAGGAATGTTTTTTGATTTACAAAATCATATTTCCTGAGTTGCATTGTTAAAATATACTCCAGTAATGCACACAATGGTTATAAAAATAGTTGTCACGCGCTTGAGATCATAAATTAATTCCTTTTTTATTCCATCTCGCAGCTGTTCTCGATCACACAGCGGACTCTGCTTACAATTGTTCCATTTTCAGTATCAAAAGCTGTTTGCGAGTATCCCTAGCCTAGGAAAAATCGGAAAAATCATGTAACAAAAGATTCAAACTGTTTTGTAAAGATGTTGTAAGAAAAAGCTGATACAAATAATGCACACAAAGAACACACACAAACCTGTATGGATGAATATTAGGGTGTGTCACCAGAAAGGTTGCAGTTTTTCCAGCGAAATTATAAAATTGGTTATGCGCTTAATCATCAATTTTGTTTTTAAATAATTTTTTTACGGAATATAAAACAATAATTTTCAATAATGGAAACCTTTATTTTGACCTTTACTTGCCTGTTTGTATACTGCAGCTGTCCAGTTCACAAGTGACAAATTAGATTGACAGACGATGCCATTTTGGGTGATTAATTTTGCACCACATTGTTATTTAAAGTTTTCGCCAAACCCCTTTGGAAACATATCAAAATTTACTCGAGCTGGAACAAATTGGAATTACCCTAGAAATCGAATTTTTCATGTAGACTCATACATTTTTTTTAAAATTTTTTAAAATATTTTTTCCAAATAACAGCACCTCAGAAGACAGAAAAGTTTGAACTTAAGAGGTGCGTAGACTTCAGAAATTTTAAAAATTGTATTAACGGCATTAAAATAATGAGATTTTTAATGCCATTTTTGACTTTTGTTGGAAGATGGGTTTGAGGGAAACTCGAATAATTCAGCCAAATATTGGCCGATTCAAATTTTTAAGGTGTTATTGGAAAGGTATTTCCTCACACTTTTAATCTCTTTGGAAATTAAATTATTTACGTTCTAAATTAAAATTAAAACAATTCACTTTTTTCAGAGAATTTTAAGAAAAAATATTCTCGACCTTTATAGGCACTTTTATATCGGTCCAGCTGACGTAAAGTTTAATATTTTTCCGACATATTTTGGCAAAAGTCTTAAAATATAGTACAGTTAATAAATATTTTGCATCATATTGAGTTTTCGTGTATGGAGACTGTTGCACCCTAATGCGTACATTAAATAGGCCGACAGCAGTTAGCGCCAAATTCCACAGAGCAATTGGCCTAATTGAACTGACACAGGCGTAAAGTTGCACACATAATGAAGAATGGCAAGCAAACAGATATTTGTGCGCGCGGTTTTATATAAAAGATCAGCTGCTGATACGGCAGGAAAATGAGAGTTTCTGTGACAATGCCGCACGGGTATATGAGGGTGGTGGTGAATTTTTGAAGCTGGTTGCTGTTTTAGTAAGGCAAAATATGATGAAAGGAATTCAAGATCACAAAAAAAAAAAAAAAATATAAAAAAAATTGACAGTACTAAAACAAGTATTCAGCTCTTTTGCTCCTTTTTGATCTGACGTACGCTCACTTTACCTCCATCAATCAAATTGTGCAATAAACAATAAATTTAATATTTGTACTAAAGTGCACAAAAACTAAACATTTTACACGCAGCAACAATAACAAAAATGTACAAAAAAAAATAATTATAACAAATTGTAATTACGGCAGCTGCAGCTACTCCCGTTCATGCCACTGGCAGGATAATAGTTGAAACCGGATTCGCGAACAAAAACGTCGGAGACATCCAGCCGCCACTGACGGGAGAGCAGCAACAATACAAACAACACCAACAACAAGCAAGAGCGTTTTCAACTCATGGGCAGCTGCTGAGTAGGCTCGAAGATACACAACAAAAGGCCACAGCAGAGAGTAAATGAGGGAGCGCAATACCTTTCATTAAGCGAAGATCCTGTTGTGAGTTGAATAACCGCCAACCCTTATGCCAATAAGGTACTCCACACTCATTGTTAGAGGCATTGACGTCAGAGTTAGTGTTTACAAACGACTGCACTACATAAATGCCGATCACGCGGGTTGTTGAAGTGATCCTTTTGGGGTTTTGTGCGACGGCGCGACAGTGAAATAGCTCAGTACGAACGCGTTAATCGTGAGGATAACAACGGCGTGTTGAAGTGTGAAATGTAGCTATAAAATGTTAAGAAATTACTGAAATTGGAATACTAAAAATATTGTGAAAAATATTTAAAAAAATTTAGCAAAGATTCTTTTATCAAAAGATATGCAAAATACCCATTTATTTGTGCATTCAAAGTGCTTTGGCAAGTGTGGAAGTAGGTCGCACAAGGAAAGTGTAAAAAACTTGTAAGCAGCGCGGCAATGACCTCATCGACCAGGAATTTATTTCACCAATACGCAAATATTAGGTACTGAGTGCCTCTTTTTGATATTGTGCTGAAAGTACAAACTAAAAAACCAACGATACAAATACTTGTGAAACTCAGCGGCGTTTAGGCGTCAAGTTCAACGATCTTCTCGTCAAAAAAATAGTGTTAATACGTTTTTCTCCTGGTATCCACTGTAGGCCTCTATGTTTTTTGGTCATAAGGCACGCGGTGAATGCCAAGAGCGAACGAAATTCAACAAAAAACAACAACAAAAAATAAATAAATACTAATAATAAATAACTAATAACAACTTTAATAAAAAAGAGACAACCTACCACACTCGTCTGGGTAACCTCAACATTCATAACGAGTTAGCTTTTTAAAAGCTCTCGGAGCATTTAGTGAATCAAAGAACATTTAGTGAATCTTGCGTATTAGCAAAAAACAACATAAAAAACGAAATTATAAACTCAAAGTCGCGCGATTCTAATTACTTACTTACCTTATGCGTCCGCTCTTAAATCTATTGGCAGAAAATTACATTTTTACATTTTAACTTCAAATGAAGCAGTGTTGCGTTTTTCCATATAAAATGAGTGCCATAATGATATAGTCAGCACCTATTGATAACTTTTGATTACACTTTTTTCTTTCTAATTAAATTGAATTATTTTCTTTTAGTATAAATCCTATAAAATTAACCAAATAAATACGAGTTTATTGATTTTGATACGACAAAATTTTTAAACATCCGTCCAATTTTCATGAACATTGTACACCTTTCATTTAGAATTTTTGGAAAATTTTTGGATATGCAGTTTTATAGCGCATTAAAGTTTTCCATAATAAAGTGCCAATTTCACTGATTTCACATTCTTTTCTTTCATGATGTTTCACGTTTTCTCTATATAATGCTGAACGCATGAATGATTTTTTTTAATGCGATATAAACATTTTGAAACTTTAACGAAATTTTTTTTTCGATTTTTTATAAATCTGGTAGAGGGTGTAAAACTTGGACTAGTATGATTGTTGCTGTAAAATGAACAACTTTTTTTATAAAAATATAATTGAAATTAAAAAGAGTGAAATAAATAGTCAAAGCTTAATGGTTAATGGTAGTAAAGGGTTAAGGCAGGGGCCTTTAGCACTACGACCATATTGATCTATTGTGCACCCTATGCTGTCTATTGACTGTTAAGTATGCTTATGAATTGTACCAGCTCCTTTTGAGGGAGTGATTGAAGGTCTTCATCTATAAGCAGGAACTTGCTTAAAAACCTTTTCTTTCTATGCGTCAACCCCGGACATTCGATGAGGAGATGTTCTATAGACTCCTCATCTTCGCAGCAAAATCTGCAGGTGCTGGTGTTAGTTATGCCTAATTTATGTAAGTGTTTGTTGCAGGTGAAGTGACCCGTGAGGGCGCCTGTGAGAGTGCGAATGCTCTTTTTGTTTAACGTGAGGGCCATGTTAGCTCTTTTAGCGTTGAAACTTAGGAACTTTTTGGAGTGTCTAAGACCCTCTACGTTGTTCCAATGCTGATTTAATAGAGTTTTGGCCCAGGATTTTACATTTTGTTTTTAGGCTGTTTTTGTTAAATTCAAACCTGGAACTAGGTCCGATGAGATTTACAAAGCTTAATAATAGAAAAAAAAAAAAAATTAAAAATAAAATTAAAACCAATAAAAACAACGTAGCTTGAATATTTAAGCTCAGCGAAAGAGAGCTACGTAAGATTCCTTGCGTCAAAAGTGCAGCAGCGCTTCTAAAGGAGACAGGATGACACCTTACATACTTACATACAATAATTTCTGCGAGTAGCTGAGCTAAATGAGAGAAATATTAGTATTAAGTAAAAACTTCGGAATGTTTCCACATCTCACGTTATTTACGTTAAACCAGGTCATACGGCGCTTGTACGGTGTCACTACACTTCCAAACAAGTTTTTGAAAGTTTTGTGTTTGAGAAAATCGATTGTCCGTTTCAGTGGATATAAATAAAAATTCAAGCAGGCCGTCAAAAACGTGTTTATTGCTTATGGACCTAATACGGGGCCTATTGATTCCCTTTTAATAATATAGACGTCGAAGATGAGGTACGATTTGGTTGGCTAATTGCCGAAAGTGTTGATAAAATCAAGGATATCGCCGAGTTTGAAAGGCATATGAGCACTTATCCCGTTGCACAAGAGTTGAAGATTAGTCAAATAACTGATTGGAACTACTTACACATTGATGAGAGAGGCATTAATTTTTTTGTTTTTTTTTTCGTTTGGTGTAGGGCTGGTTACCGATGCAGATACTTTTGTGCATTTAATACGATTCTGGGGTCTAAATGTATCTACCGCTTAATGTCTTTGATTAGAGGTAAAAACCCATAAAAATATTTCTTACGAGTATCCACTTCTCCTTTCAAAAAAAAAAAAAAAAAAAAAATTAAATTTATATTCAAATTAAAGTTTAAATCTTACCTAGAACTACTTAATTGTTTGGAGTAAACTTTTTTATTTTTCGACATAGTCTCCTGTTAGATGTATACACTTCGTCCAACGCTATTATAATTTCTTGATCGCTTCCAAATATTAGGGTTAGTCTGAAAAATAGCCATTCGTTTGAATAAAATTTTCTTCACGCAAGCCGTTTCTATTATTTTATTATTATTTTATCATTATTTTATTATTTCGGAAATAAATAGCAGACCGAGTGATACAAGGAAGACAAGTCTGGAGAATTAGAGAATAAACTTAACCTCGATACGCACCAGTAGTGCCATCTCCCTAGATAATAGTTCAAGTGGTGCCATTGGAAATAGTTCAAATTATTATTGCACAGTTTCGAAAAACTTCAAACAAATAACTTCGAATAAAATGACATTAATGCTTTAAGATTTTCTGGTAACAATCGAATTGTAAATTATAATGAGCTAAGGTCATAAAAGTATCTATTCGTGGAGCCTCGGAATCTCTAATTATAAATTCGGTACCAATTTTTTAAAATTCAAAAACTGTTGAAGTGAATTCTGTAAACCTGTGTAAATACAGCTAAAAAATGTTACAGTTAAGATTTGCTTACTTCACTTAATAGTTTGGACTAAAAAGAAAAATTCTGCCACTGGTTCACTGGAGCTCTTTAAAAACCTATCATTTTGAAAGGAAATATGATCCATGGACTACCTTCTCTTAAAACAGCGGACTTACCATCTCTTAGTACAGAAGAGCGGTGTAATTTTGAAGAAAAATACGAACAAAATATTTTCGAAGTCAGATTTGAAAAAAAGTCTACCTCGTTTACTAAAAAATGAACCTTTTAGAAATGTAAACAATTAGTGTATATTTGCTGACTAACATTTTTTTATTGATCCGAATACATACTTACATACATATATATAAATTTACATTCTAGTTCGATACAAAATTTTGCAGATTTATCTAAGTTATCAAAGAGGCATCTATGTACATTTTCGGAATGATGTTTAGGACAGCGATTCTAGGACAGAATCTTTGAAAGGATGACTCCAATTGATTCATAACGCTTTCCTTGCAACACTTGTACACTTAATTTCGGTCTCACATTTAAAACGCGTTAAGCACAACGATTATTTTTAGAAAGTTATTCAGGTTACCCAATTCCATGGTGTATTTTATCCTTTATCAGCGCGTGTGGTATAAAGCATAAATACCTATAAAGGGTTTTCCAATAAGATGTGTTATTTTGATATTCAAATAAAAATACTCTTTTTTAATATAAATGATCGGATGTATAATTCATTATAAAGAGGCAGCTATGAAGTTAATAGTGAAAAATAACGTCTGGCAAATTAGCACCACGACCACGCTTACAAGACAATATCCTTTTCATGAAATTTTCCCTAACCGAATTGCAAAGTGGCTGCCCTATGTAACCGGTATCCTCACGAATTCCATCTTCGAGGTCTTGAATCGACCCTGAGCTATTGGCGTAGACCTTCTCTTCCACATGGGCCCAAAGAAAAAAGTCACAAGGAGTTAAATCACAAGATATCGGTGGCCAATTGTGATCACCTCTTTGAGAGATAACACGATCCGGTAAACTTTCCCGTGAAATATCAAAGGTTTCGTGGCTTGTGTGGCACGTAGCGCCGTCTTGTTGAAAATAAACGTTGTCCAGATCAATACCATCCAATTCCGGCCATAAAAAATTGTAAATCATCTCTCCATAGCCTTTTATATATTTAAATAACACCTGTTATTGGAAAACCCTTTAGCTGTCGTAGACCTAAAGACTCCATCAAACTGCGAAATAAGTTCAATTTTTAGAGCAACCACGAATTTCATTTCTACGATTTCAATAGCTATAAGATTAAACTGCGCACCCCAAATATACCAAGTGTGTTCAAGAAGTCAGGTGACTCTTTTATTTTATTTTATTTTATTTTTTAATATTTATTTATTCATCATTTTCTATTGCGCCCGCTTCAAAATAAACCCCTCATATACTCTTGGGTGTGCACTTTCCCTATTCTTTGAAACACTTGTGATTTAATACAATCAAAAAATTAAGGACTAGATTTGTTCAAGAGATAAGGGAACTTTTAATTTTTCACAAAAAAAAAAAAATACTTATTTGTATTATTTTTGGCTAAAAAGTTAAGTTTACTTAATTCATTTTTCCGATAACAAAAAATCTCTGAGCACATCAAACTACTTCTAACGTAGTCGATAGGAAGGGTGTGTGACTACCATTCGGTAGCGCCTGAGTTAAAAAACCTAGGGCATGAAGCACCGAGTAATAGCGATGGCGCCCCGGCAGGCAAAGTCAAACCTCTAGGCGTATTTCTGCCTTAAAAAAGTACTCATAAGAGAACATCTGCCGAACGAAATACTCTGTACTTGTGGAAAATTATTTTGAGATGCTCGCCCCTAATAAAATGTTGGTCGCTCAAAAAGGGTGTAAGCGTCAGTTGACTTAAACTTTTCCTTCCTTTCTTTTCTTTGGAAATATTCTATAAATTTTATCTTTATGTTGTTGTTACGCCAATTTACAAACCCCAGCTAGAACGCAGTATCCATCAGTCGTCATCATTAATCTTACCTAACGGTAGGCCCAGGAAAGAGAGTTTATCGACAGGGTGGGACCAAAGGGAGAGAGAGTGGTTTAATTAATAGGCGCGAGAAGAGTGTGTCTGGTGTGATTTTGGACAAGTAAATATGTAACCTGTTAGAGCAACTAGGAGACAATTAAGTCAAAGTAAAAATATATTATCAAAATCAGATTTTGTGAGCTTTTGTGCACTGTGTGCATTTTATAGCCTTCGTGGTCCTACAAAGTTCATAGTCCGCCGCACCCTGGGGATTTTTGTACAGAGATGCGGAAAAAAGTATACATCCTAAAAAATATTTACATTTTTACTACTACAATGTTTTTTAAAATTCATAAATTTTAACTTTTTTTTTTTATTAATATAAGCCAGCAAATATTTACGCACAGGATACATGTAAGTTCATAATTCTGAATTACCCTCAAAATTTCAAAACAAATTAAAAGTGTTTCGTTATCATTATGCATACACTAGAAAGCGTTTAGTTATTATCGTTGCCTAAAAATAATCAGTGGCCCCTGGTGGCACCTGCAATTGATTAAAACTGAAAGAGACGTTATTAAGCAACACGTTGATACTAGTTTCTGACCGTAGGTAACGTAAAACTAATTATAAATAGATAATCAAATGCTTCACAGCCTTTGTACTTCCGGCTAAAATATATAAAAATATCGTACCCTAAATGAAAAATAAAAATTGGAAGTCGGCTCAAGCAAAAGGAAAAAAAAAACACCTTGGACTTTGTGGTTTTTTCTTACTCAGTTCAATACTATAAAAAAATTATACTTTTGACATATCTATAAAAAAAAAATGTAAGTCGGAGCTTAGTAATTATTTTTGATTTTATTGTTGGTTCTATTCTGGAATTTAGAAATACCATTAAACATTGCGTAGGTGGTATGTTGCAAATTTGACTTTCTTCCGCTAAATCCCCAGTGTACGCCGTGTAAAACCCAAACTTGAGGTTTGATGGCAGATGAGCAGATTTACCGATGATCGTCAATAAAACTGAATATTACTTGTATACTGGAGTCATGGGCATCTACAATTTTTTTATATTTTATTATTTTTATTCTGTCATTATTGTAGTGGCTCCATGAGTTAAGTTGTGTAGCAGGTACTAAACTGTATCTACCTCATACGGTCTTCCTTGAGAAAGTATTCCTTTATTCTGAACTTGCAGGAAGTAAGCGGTGTGTCTAACTTTTCTAGGCCAGTGCACTTACTTGCAAGCTCATCAGCCTTTTCCTCGTTACCTGGTGTGTTAAAGTGCGTCAGAACTCATACTAAATAAAAGGTGAACTGCTCTGCTATTACATTAACGGATCTACCGCAGTTCACTGTTTTTTGATTTCACCGTCAACACAAAATGAAACTTCCATAATTGAGATTGTGATACTCCCAAGGCGTGAACTGAAAAATGGGAATTTCTAGTGATGCACTGAAAGCGGTGGAGAGATATGTAGATTCTTCAAGAATGAGAAAACATGAATGAGATTTTAATGTATAGAATGCCACTCACTTTGTCCGAAGTTACTTTTTTTCCAAAGCGCAAATTAAAGAGCTTTTATAAAGTTTTGTTAAAAACTTGGTAAAAAATTTACTGGACACATTTAATGAACTGATGGCAAATTTTAATATATTGAATAGATGAATTACAAGCGGTGTTGGGTGTTTGGCCGAGCTCCTCCTCCTATTTGTGGCGTGCAACTTGATGTTGTTCCACAAATGGAGAGCGACCTCCAGCCTACTCTGAACGGCAGATATTTTTTCTGAGGAGCTTTTTCATGGCAAAAATACACTCGGAAGTTTGAAATTGCCTGCCGAGGGGCGACCGCTATTAGAAGAAAATGTTGTCTTAATTTTGGTGTTTCACCGAGATTCTAGCCTACGATCTTTGAATTCCGAATGGTAGTCACGCAGCAACTCATTCGGCCACGGCGGCCGCCGAGTATTTAAATTACATTGTATAAAAACAAAAATTAATAATAAAATAGTTCCGCCATTGGATTATGATAGAAAGGCAAAGAAAATATGTATGCATCGGCGATATGAAAGGTTACGTCTGAATATTATTTTAGAGGGGTCGCCAAAATTGTCACACTCTCATGGACTAGGATGGACACATCAAATCGGACTAGGAAACCACGAGACTCTTACATCTTATATAGGTATATGATATGTTTAGCATTTCTCTATAAAAAACGAAGAAAATTTTTCTAGCGCATTTTAACACTCTAACTCCTCAATAAATGGGCCTTTCTGATTCTATTGCGGGAAAGGGCAAAACCAACTCATAAAAAATGGGTATAACTGATTAAAATACACACACACATACACACTAACCCTAAAGACTTCAGACCCATTAGTCTAACGTCTTTTCTTCTCAAGATCCTGGAGAGAATAATAGATGAATACATACGGGGTGTCGTGCCTTTAAATAGGCTCTCTTCGGCGCAACATGCCTATACTAAAGGGAAGTCCACAGAAACCGCCTTACACGCACTAGTCGGGTTGGTGGAAAAAAGCTTATCAGACAAAGAGTTTGCACTGGTTGCTTTCGTAGACATAGAAGGCGCCTTCAACAATATAAATGCAAACGCTATAGTAGATCCATTAGAAGATTTTGGAGTTGAACCACATGTCGTAGCCCTGATAGAAGATATACTCATCAAAAGAAAGGTAACGGCTAAACTAGGAAGCACTACTCTAAGCAGACAGGTCTGCAGAGGCACACCGCAAGGTGGAGTCCTCTCCCTCTTCTTTGGATTTTGGCAGTAAACTCCCTGTTGCTGACCCTGGAAAGAGGGGTTGCCACGTCACAGCTTACGCAGATGACGTAGCAATCGCCGTTAAGGGCAAATATCCTAACACCCTTATGGATATTCTGCGCTCTAACATGGCCACGCTTAGAAGCTGGACTGAGAGCAAGGGACTCGATATAAACCCCTCAAAAACTCAAATAATTCTCTTTACAAAGAAACACAGGCTCCCTATAATCTCCCCGCTAACTCTTAAGGGTGTGGAGATTCCTTTGAAAGAGAATGTCAAGTACCTAGGACTCATATTAGACAGGAAACTCACGTGGAAATCTAATATTGAGGAAAGAGTAAAGAAGGCCAACGTTGCATTATACACTTGCAAAAAAGCGGTCGGTATCAAATGGGGACTTACACCCCGTATTACGCACTGGCTCTATACTTCGGTGGTTAGGCCAATCTTAATGTACGGAATACTTGTATGGTGGCCATCTGCTCAAAAGGCGACTTACGCTAAAACCATGAGTAAGGTCCAAAGAACAGCTTTTTTGTGCATCTCTGG
>JAYXIM010008209.1:0-114792 GCA_037575425.1 Anastrepha fraterculus | reverse complement strand
ATACAAATACAAAATTATCTCTTAAGTAAGTAATTAACTTTTGTGGATCTCTAAATACATCAAGTTTTACTAAAGCCAATAATAATGCAGATTGCCACTTACGCAATCGCTGCTATATTCCATCCTAAAATACTCACAACGATGATGACTCGATGCTTGCTCTTGGGCTGCTTAGCTCTTGCAATGCGAGAATGCACTATGTAATCTGCCCCATTTAACCGCCTACGAACGCATTTTCTGCAAGCGCGCCAAGTGTGCCAGTGAGTGTGTAGATAATGGCTGTTGCTGAGCGACTATTAATGCTGACTTTGGTATTTGTCAGCTGGTGTCGTTGTCATTTGACAATTAACGCATCAACTCGGCACCCAGCATGTCTGGTAATAACCTCCCGCTTTAGCTATTGCATCCCACTATCAGTCACATGCAGCTGCTGCAGTCGCATTACCTCTTATTTACTTAATTGAACGTAACTATGGCAATGGGTGATAAAGCCATTAGCTGCTGTGGTCTTACTCCTGGTTTAGTTGGCGTTGACGATGGCCATGGTGATGACAATAAACTGCAGTGACTTAGTGGCTTTTGGCTACTTACACAGTTGGTGAGTTTGTTGCCACCCAGTTTAAGTGAGGGTAAGTGCATTGGCACGTGAATGACTGTTATGATCGCTGGGGTTATTGAATGACATTGGATATGGGTGTACAAGTATACGATGCGGAATGTGGTGAGGTGCAAATGGTGGTGAGGTGCAAGTCGCAGAAGTATGTCTGTCATATGCATGCCATCGTAACCTTAGCTGAGAACATGGTACAGTACGGAGTTCTTTGACACTTAGTGTTAGTTATTTATGCTCAAAATAAAATGTGAAATGTGCTATTAAAGACTATTTAGACAAAAAATTAAATGAAAAAGTGAAAAGTGCTTACAAAAGATAACTACTTGTAGTCAAGTATTTATTAGTAAATACTGCTAATAAAGAGGTTATAGCTCTTAATAACTACTTAAGTATTTGTTCTTAAACATTGAAGAAGATAATTACGGGCACAGTTATATATTTGATTAAGCCTAATTCACACCGCTCCAGAAAACGCTGAAGAAAATTTTTTCATTATTTCTTATCGGTCAAAATTTCGTGTCGCAATAATCATCATCATCACTTTTAGCATTACAGCTCTTTGCGAGCTTTGGTTACTGCATGTGGGATCTCCATACATCTCCACGCTTGCGACCTTTTTCCAATTCCTTATCCTAAGTTTATTGATGTTCTCCTCTAGTTCGTCGACCCATCTTGTTATCGGTATTTTTCTTGCATTAGTGCTGAACGCTCTGACTTCTACAATATTTTTCTGTGCCCTCCTGCCGTCCATTCTTGTTATATGACCTAGCCATCTTCTCCCCTGCGGTTTGCGGAAAGGTATAACATTTTCGCCATTTAAAAGCTGGTCTAGCTCGTCGTTCCACCTTATGTGCTACTCGTTGTTATCTTTGATTACGTCAAACATTTTTCTGAGCATTTTTCGTTCGAAGGTGTGCAGTTTTGCTTTATCTGCTTCAATTAGCGTCCAAGATTCAGCTCCTTAGACTGTTCTAGTGATGTTTTTGGACAGTATCAATTTTCAATATCAAGAGTTGAAGTTAGTGACGCGGACGATCTGTTAGCTGCGTGGATTCTCTCATAGATAGGTTAGGTTAGGTTAGGTTAGGTTTATGTGGCAGTCGGCTTAGACCATGTAGGTCCGTTGTGGTACCACTATGTAACACGGGAACCTTACCGTTTAGTTTTCATGGAACTAGTTAGACTATTTTATGATACGTAGGATAGTTTTTATCCCAACACCGGATAGTTCCGTGAGAGAATTGAAATGATATTTTCCGAACATCCGTGCTCTACTCCTAGCTAAGGCTGAACAATTACAAGCCACGACCTTCGAGATGTTCCCTCTTGAAAGTTTAAGCAATTCTCCTGATTTTTTTTTATTTACGGCCAAATTAGCCTGGTTGCAACACAAGTATTTTCCTCTCTATTCCCTATTGGCCTCCTGGAGAATATTATTATTTATACTTCATTTGCAAGTTACCATAGGAACTCCAATATTGCCTCTGTTTTCGAGCGGTCGAAGATTATTACTCTTTCCGGCTAGCTTGTCGGCCTCACAATTTCCTTTCAATATCTCTATGGCGCGGGGCTCCTATTAGGCTGACCTTGAAGACGATGCTAATATCATTTAGAGCTGCCAGGCATGCCTGAGCAACATTTGATCATAGTACAACGGTCTCCTTTGATTCGGTTTGCCGCCTGTCCGAGAAGATATTATTTTCACACAGTTACCTCCTTCATGGCTAGGACTTCTACCTGGTAGACGCTACAGTAGTCCTAAAGTCAGACACATAATTCTAATCCTAATTCTGTAGAAATAACTCCATAGTTTACTTTATTTTCTAGCTTGGATCCATCCGTCTATAAACTAATTTCCCCTCTTCTCCTTGGGCTTTGAGCTTGCCACTCTCTTCTTGACGGGATGCTAGTCTTAAAGAGCCCGTCGAAGGTGGGTTTGGGGAAAGAGTAATAAATTTCCTGGTTATAATTTTTTTCATCGATGGTAAAGATAAAAATCGCAAAATTTCAGTTTATCCGATGTTGGCTTATATTGCCTTATCATATAGTTCGTCTTATCTTCGTTGATTTTAAGGCTAATTCTACCAACAGTAATTTCAATATCCGCGAAGGTTTTGGATAGAGCGTGGATGTTTTTGCTGACAATTGCTAATCCAAATCAATGTTTCTTTTTTTGTACTATTACTGTTATGGCGAGTTTTGAGTAGCTTCAGCGATTTCACGCCACTTCGTGACTATTCGCGTTGATGTGTTATTGGCCAGCAACGCCTTTCGATATATGTAAGTTTTTTCCATCTGCAAGTCTCGCTCGAACATTGAATGCTACTAGGAAAGCTATGCCCTGGGGTTTCTCTTAACGCTTCCTGTGAGAATAGCAATTTGGTGGTTACAGTGAGTAAAGTGAAAAAAAACTTTCCCTTCTCGAAGAGTCCATCCGTGCATTCTTTACTCGAGTTTAAAGTGACTTCTGATGTGAGTGAAAGTTTCTGAGTGTTTTTTTTCGATTGAAGACTAATATTAAAATTAAATGAAGGGTTTAAAAACCAACGTAGGTAGGTAGGTATAGTGGTTGTAAATTATTACACCTAGGCCTGCTGTAACCCATTATGATACCACCAGGGCTGTTCCCTCTCCTCACTCTACATTGTCCTCATTGAACCAACCTGTGGGCTTAATATATCTAACAATGCTTGTTATTTTTAAATTGGCTACTTCTGGCAAGTTATTCAAGGAACTTTTTCCTAAAATATTGAACCTTCTTCTATACGGAGTTATACACCAGCATAGAAAGTGTTCTATAGTCTCTTCTTCTTCAATGTCGTTGCAGCGTCTACAATAGTCGTTATAGGGTGCTCCCAATCTGCTGGCATGCTTGCCAATGAGACAATGCCCTGTTAGAATCCCAAAAAGATTTCTCATGCCTTTCCTGTTCAGTTTCAACAGTCGGCTTGTGCAGCCTATGTTCCATTCTGGCTAAAAACCAACGTTAGTAGTTTATCTTTGTTGCAAGAAAGTGCTACGTGGAATTGCTAATATCATCAGGGAAAAGAAAAAACTAAGAATCGGCGAAATTGATTAAATTGCCCGAGTGCTAGTAAAGAAAGCGAATATATCTCAACTTTAGCAAATTTTTATGAAAATTAATTCTAAAGGCATTCCGTTGTTGATTAATTCTACTTAAACTTTTCGCTTTAAAAGTTTTTCTCCAACACTCTAGCGAAAAGTTAAATAGCCTTAAGGCAGGTACTTAACTTGCCATTTGACTGTGTTCAGGCAGTATTTTATTGCCCTCATTTTTTTATGACGCTGAAACATAATGCAAATAAAGGAACACATTTATTTGTAAGACGTACAATTCTTTTTTTTTGGCCATTTAAATTATTTTTGCCTCATTTAATCAAAGCAATGCGAGGATATTTATTGCACTACTCACGAACGCAGAAAAGTCGTGACGAAAAGTGTCTTGAAAAAGAAAACAGGGGCGAAAAAATTGGGCTAAAATAAATGAAGTAAAAATGTAAATTTCAATGTAATGCCGCCACATACTGAAGCCGCAAGGAAGTGGAAAAGCATTCAATCAAAACCAAACGTCAAGAATAAACGCAGTTTGGTCGTTGTTTTGAAAGGCATAACCGCATACAGCGCAGGAAACTACAATACGCGCAATATTAACTACAAATTTTGGCGGTGTTGGTGGCTGCTCGATGGTAATCTCATTTCCGCACATAGGTATACGAGTATATGAGTGTGTACACACTAAGTTGTTCTAAATCCCGAAAATCACGGGGTCCTGTAATTTCAATCCTGGAGATTTTCGGGATTTGTAATTTCTTACGAAATATATGTAAGTTACTTAGGGGTTGCCAAATAAGGAATACATAATTCTCGGGATTGCAATAACGAGATCCAGTAATTCCCGAAGCCGTAAAAGTCGAAAAAATTTACATCACTTGTATATACCTACATATAAGAATATATAAGTTACTTATTTATGCAAGTTCTGCATCCCACACATGCCTTCTTCGCAGTGTGGCCGAATTTTTCCGCTAATATTCAGTATGAAGGAAAATAGAGTTTTATTCAGCAGCTTTTTTTATGGTACAACTTCTCTCGGCGGCTTGCCGTTAGCAGCTGACAAGGAATCGCAATTATAACAATTTTTATCATTTAATATTTGATATGCATAGTGTGTTTGAAACCTAGTACCAATTCAGTGGCAGCCATGCACATATTTCCACTCGCAGTCGCTTTGCCATTCGTCTAGTGAAAATTAGCCGGAAGTTCAAAAAGCGCAAATTGTGCCAACAACGCAATGAACGCCTATTGTACTAAATTAATGAATTACTGAATGGCGACTAATATCGCAGATTACAGTGAGTCAGAAAAAAATGCTCAAAATACCAAGTTTATGCTTTGATTTCAGTTGATCGGACAAATAATTTGATTATGACTTACAATTTTTTTTTTATTTTATTGTGTTGGAAAATTTAAGTGTTTCTTGATTTCTTAATTTCTTTTTCTTTCTTGATTTCTTTTTAACACTTTTCAGATTTTCGCTATTAGAAAAAACTTTTTCTTCCCTTTGGTATTTCATGTCATGCATCAACCTTTTCGGCTACGGAAATTTATGTTGGCAATCATCGATTCCTTTTGAGAAAATCTGATGAATTGCTAGTAAGCCTTTGGCTGTCTAAAATAACTGTTTTGCGACGCTTGACCTTTTAAAACGGCTGATTTTGAATAGCTCCAAAAGCATTCAATGTTAAAATTCTTCATAGAAACAAAGTTTCCGGGCAACAAATTCTGTTAAACATTTTTCAGAATATTTAGCACAACTCCCTTTTCCCAAACCGAGTTTTCTTTAATGTACCTGAAAATGTTACTTAATTTTCTCCAAGTGTTAGGTTTCCAAATCTCCAAAGGGCATTTGACACAGGCGCTTATGCGCTTTACCAGAAATTAAAAATTATAGCAGCCTTACCTCTTAAACATCACAGAATCTGAAGTTTCCAAATGCGCAAGTGCACAGCCATTCGCAGAAATCAACTGGGCGAATTTCGTGTCGAGACTTAGGTCTATACCCACACAAAATCCGTCTTACCCTGTAGTTCAAAGTTCATGATCATACATAGCGTCTTTTGTTTGTTTCCTGGGTTTTGGATCAATTGGGAAACGACATAAATTTTTGCCGAAAAGTAATATTTAGCGGATGCGTTTCCGCTGGCACATTTTTTGATGAACAGCAATGTAAGATAACGAAATTGCTTTTTATGGGACGACTCTAGTCGGCATGAAGTTCATCAGTTGGGAATGCATCCACAAAAAGTGACTGTTTGGTGTACGTCTGTGAGGTCGTGGACTTGCCCTTCTGTGAAAATAACAACAATGCGATTTTTACGGTGTGCGGGATTTATGCTAACAAATTCATGGTAAAAAATGTCCCGAACCCGAACTAAACTAATATGAGTGAACATGGACGGGATGCGGTTTCAGCAAAACGCGCTAAGTGCCACACCGCAAACGTCATGATTTGTCGTGACACGACATTTTTCATGAACAATTTAAGGTTTACCTTTCATGAAGGTGAGCTGAAAAGGGGCGCAAGATCGTACGATTTCATCCGGCTCCATTTTTTCTTGTAGGATTTCGGGAGTGCAGGCCTATGTCATTAAGCTGCAATCGATCTAAGTTGGTATAATCCAGCTCTTTCCTCAAGTAGAGCCGGATCTATGTAGCTGAATCATTCAAAATTTGATATATTTGTGCTTAAGGGAAGGAAACGCTGCGGAAATCACTCAACCAATCAAGTTTCTCAAACTGTACGAATGCATGGCGAACATGTGAATGTTATTTTAAGATTTACTAATAAAAAAGCATACACCATTACCATTGAAAGAGGATTTCGTTATTCACATACATATTCTTTTATGCCATTTCAATATCCACCTGTCCAAAATAGGGCTTAAATCTTATACTGGCTTGAGTGCCTACTTTTGTGTCTTACTGTTTATAATTTCTTAGTTGTATTTGTGATTTTTATTAGCCAATGCGTGCCGTTGAAGGTTTCCTGTAGCCGTGAATTAAATGGCCAGCGTTAAATGGTTTTTGCTTTGCTCTAATTCTCGCATTTTTTCGCTTGGTAGCTTATCAGCGCCACCAACTGGCTGCGTTTGTGGCCAACTTAATAATTAGTAATCTTTTCAGTTTTTCTACTGAAAACCACTTTCTCCAGCTATGCCCTTACTGCTACGCCACCTCCTACCTCTCATTGACACCTGTGAGAGCGGCTAAAGTTTTCGAATTGAAACTTTCATTTCTATGCGCGTTGTATGAATGACCTACTTTCCTTTGTTTGCAGTACAAATCAACCCATGCATACTTACTTGTATTTCTTCCTAGTCCCCACGCGACCTAACCATGCAACTTTTCCAATTTATTGTATTTTGAAATTTTGTAGGGCGAATTCGAGGCTTCGCTGCTGGTGTTGCTGTTTTCGGCTTTACTGGCATTTGTATCGATTTGTTTCCAACTTTTGTTGTTACGCCCTATTTAACTTGGCCACTTTTAAGTGGTCCGCCAAAAATGTTTGCAATCTGTTCTAGGTAAATGGTGGAAATGGCGTGTATATATGTTTGCTCGTATGTATGCATGGTCTGCTGGGTGCAAGTCCATGCGGAATTCAAGGGTTTATAGATTTAATTTTTTTATAACTACTATACTCTGGCTGTTTTTCATTTTCTTTACTTTGTATATATGCAAGTATTTGCTTGGCATTTGAAATAATTTCCCTGGTGTGCGCTAATTACTGGATGTGCACATTACCATCGGGCACGTCAATAACTAATTAAGTAATTAATTGAGTTGGGAAGACTAAAAATACTTAGACGTAGAGCGTTGCAAAAAAAGTGGTTGGGTGATGCAAATTACTCTAATTTACTGATGAATTCTACGGAGGTTGAGATACTTCAAATGCCACATTGGCCATTTGTTTGGCTAAGTAAGAGTTTTTAAGAACAGTCAAATAGATTTTGAATGTGTATAAGATACTTAAAAGCTTATGGAAAAAGTTAGAGCATTTTCAAAAAATACCGTTCGATTGAAATGTATTGAAAGCGACATCTACTAACCAGTGGTGGAATTAAAATGTATACGAAACATTAGTATTTCTGCTTTTATTGAAACAAAAAAAAATATATATATATTTTGATCTGTCGATTCATTTTTTGTTTGTAAACTAATTGAAGTTAAAATAGCAGTGTATTTTTTTGTCTATAGGAAGAGTAGATTATCATTATTAGTATTAAATTAATATTAGTTATTAGGCGGCCGCTGTAGTCGAATGGGTTGGTGCGTCGCTACCAACCCGAAAAGGCGTAGGCTCAAATCTCCGTGCATGAAACAGGAAAATGATAGAACAAGTTTTTTCTAATAGCGGCAGGCAGTGGCAAACCTCCGACAGTATTTCTGCCATGATGAAATGTTCTTGATAAGAAACTATTTCACTCTATTTGTCGAACAACATCAAGAGGCACGCGACAAATAGGAGGAGGAGCTTGGCCAAACACCTAACAAAAGTGTGGGCACCAATTATTTGTTTTTATTTATTTTAAATTTTACTACTAAATTTAAATTAGAAATTCTTTGCTTTGAAAGGTTTGTCAGCAATTGAAATTCATAAAAAATGGTAGGAGTATTAAAAGAATCTACTCCATTTGTTTAGGCAACGGTTTTAGTAGTTGATCTTCTTAATTGATGTCTTCTTAATTCAATAGTTTCTTCTGTTTTCTCAGATTAGTTTCGGTTTTCGAGTTAAAGGTTGAAAAGTTGAAAATTTAAAATTTTCTTTTGAGTTGTTGAAATCTCATTCAGCAATAATCGTACATCATAGGTTAAAATGAACTGATCGTGATAATTTTCAGAAATAACTGAGGTTATATTAATTTACAACTATGGCTTTAAAACTGAGGAAGTATTTTACAAAAACATTAAATTTAATAAAATTTAATAAAATTTCCTAAAAAAATTTCTTTTAATATTTTTAAATATTTTATTTTTGTTTTTGTATTTTCAAAAGATATTAAATTTTATTGCAAATTATTTTTTTTATAACCTACATTATGTAAACATTAAAATTTAAAATGTTTTCCATTGTCTCTAAAAAGCCTTCAACGCACAGTGCGGCCGATTCCCAAAAAGCTGGCCAAAAGTCGAAAAAAAAGTTTCTAGATAGAGTTTTTTTGTCTTTGGGTTGGCTACAGTAATGCCTTGAGTAGTGAAAATCGTTCATAGCAACGTCCTGTACCCTAAGTATCCTCTGTATTTTCAGTCGCAACGTGGCCTTCGTTTGAGCATCGTATTACTGTCGATGAATAGTGAAAGTTGTACACATTTGAAAGATTTTGTAATGGAGTAAATTGAACAAAACCAAATGGAGTCATCTTCGGAAGGTTAGTAAAATACGAGAAATCTTTAGTACATATCAATACCTCGACACAAAATTTTTAGCTGCAGCAATACGTAGATACATTTTTTGCAGTTTTTTTTATAAAATTTGAGTTTTCAAACTGTATAGTAATACAACGCCGTCATATGCTGCTTTGAAACCTATTAAAGGTTACTCAAATAAGTTTCAAAGCAGCATATTTTCAAAATTTTAAGATCAAATTCGTAATCAGCGACCCCGACAACCCCCGAGTAAGAAATTTTGAATCAATTACTTAATTTGTTGAGTTTTGGCCAGCTTTTCGGGAATCGGCCGCACTGTGCAACGGTCCAAAGAAAATTTTCAAAAGCCTGTATCTCGAAAGCCGGAGCTCAGCTGACAAAATGGGGGACGCCATTAAATTTAGAATACCCCAATTATGCAAGATCACCTATTAAAACCTATTAAAATTTTCTAAAAAAATTTAACGATGGGTTTTAGGGTCGTACAAGCGGTGAACAACCAAAAAGTCCAATAACATAAGAAATCATGCAGTAAGTGTATGGGATATTATTTTTGAAGATCCAGTTTTGACTAAACGAGAAATTACTGAGACCATAGATATCTCAGTTGAATGAATCCTCCATATTTTATAGGAAGAGTTCACATGGAAAGCTGTAGCTGTATTCTGTTTGAGGTTTGCACTTCGACCGCATGGCCTTTGGTGCCCTCTACTCAGTACACAGTCCAAACCTAGTTCCTTTGCTAAACTTTAGATAGCGCTTCATTAATAGGTATGGCAAATGATAAATGTGTGAAAGATTCTGGTTGAAATATGGCTGATTTTCTTTGCAAAGAACTTGGCAGATAACGAGAAAAATTATAAAAGAGACATAAACCGGAGGTGTCACAGAGGCCGTTTAAATAATTTTTGCTAATTTTGACTATGTATATTTGTGTGGCAATTATCGAGTACTAGGGCTGCCAATTATTAAATGGAACTGTTTTATTTTAATATAATCCCGGGATTGATATAGGGACATCATATTTTTAAATTCCTGATGCTTTTCCGCAAAAGGAGTTTTAACAGTTTTTTGCCGTCTCCGAACAGCAGATAGTTTTATGCGAAATCCGTTTACGAGAGAAAGGCATAGGCTTGGACGCTTGTCATCGCTTGCCGAGAGACGGCAGCTAATAGCAAAAAGTTTTATGTTTCATGCCCCCAATAGGCTTCGTACTCCGTCCAATCGAATGACAGTCACGCATAAACTCACTCGGCTACAGCGGGCGCCTTTCGAAACCTTCTATATGATTTATTACATTTAAAATGCCTATGCCTAAAAATGTGAGCTTTTAACCAACAACGATCACCAACTTCAACGGTGGAGAGAACATTTCGAGCATATCTCTAACCCAGATACAAACGGGGAACTGCATGGAGAAGAAGAGCATCCAAACAACAGTAAGCTTAACTCGGCAATACTGGATATTGCATAAACGAAATTAAAGCTGCAATTAATAAACTCAAACTAAGCAAAGCGGCAGGTGATGACGGGATCCCGGCTGAACTTTTCCGCACCGATATAGACGTTAGCGCGTCGATTCTACATTCGCACTTCGCTGCAGCCTGGGAGAGCGAAAACTTTCCGACGCCTTGGACGAAAGGCATTGTGATCAAACTGCCAAAAAAGGAGACCTTCGGGAATGCGGCAATTGGAGAGGCATCACGTTGCTTAACACTATTTGTAAAATAGTCGCAACTACTATTTTGGATAGACTTCAACCGGTGGAAATGTCATTACGCAATGAGTTGCGTAGATCAAGCCCATACCCTGAGGATAATTGTTGAACAACCCTTAGAATGGAACACCTCACTTTTTATGGTGTTTATTGATTTCCAGAAGGCTTTTGAAACCAACAAGCGCACTGCTATTTGGTCTTCCCTAGGAAAAAAAAGAGTTGCTACAAAAATTTTGCAGATTATAAAGACCCTATAATATACTGCGGAGCTAAGAGTTCTCCACAATGGCGCCACAAGCGCTCCATTTAGAACAACATCCGGCGGGAAACACTGTCGCCACTCCTTTTCGTGGTCACACTTGATGAAGTGATGCAGTATGTTGAAAAAAGGAGCCAAGGACATTCATTCAGCCAGACATTCCGACATGCAGGCCAAATTAGATTTTCTAGTCACCGCTGGGCGAAACGTTTGTCTGGAAATAAACAGCAAGAAACGATAGCAATCATAGCGAATAACCTATACAAATCCCAAAAATATTATAATCGAGGCAGAAGCGGTGCAGTACGTTGAAAGTTTCTGTTATCTCGGTAGCAAAATTTCAACGAATGGTGGAGCTGAAGCAGACGCCGAAAACCGACTGCGTAAAGCTAGATCAGCCTTTACAGCTGGTTACAGCCAATTAGGAAAAATAGACAAATCTCGCAGAAAACTAAAACAAGTGTATTCAACTAATGCGTAAAATCCACACTCTTATATGGCAATGAAACGCGGCTGGCTTCACAAATAAACTACAAGGCTTCAAAAATAAATGCCTTCGGATAATATGTAACGTTTTTTGGCCGAACACTGTCCGAAATACGGACTTATGGCAGCTCACCGAGCAAGATTCTGGATTGAAGGTGATAAGTGGTCGTTGGATCGGGCAAACTCGAGCAAAAGTACAGGGAAAGCATTTGAAGAACAGCATTGGAATGGAATCCACAAGGACACAGACGATCCGGTCGTCCACGAAATACTTGGAGGCGTTCTAGTCTTCGTGAACTAGAAACAGTTAATCAAACCTGGGATGTCGTAAAGAGAGCAGCGGTTAACAGAATAAGATTTATATGTTTTTTTGAAGCCCTATGTTCCCAAGTGGAATAATGAAGAAATAAAAAAAATTCAAATTTTAATCTAAATCCTACTATTTAAAATAAAAACGAAGTTATTCATTTATATCGGGATTTACATAAACTAATTTCGGAGTTTATGGGATTTTCGGGGTCCCGATGAGTATACAATAAAACTTGCTGTGCATATAGAACATATAGATATGTATATGGAATACACACTTCTTATTTCAATAAAATTATAAGATAATATATGTATAGGTACAGGTAAATGTAGACAGATCCAGATAAATATATATGTGTATGTATAGATACAGTCTGTGTCAGAGAAAAGGAACCGCGATAATTCATGAAGTATAAAAGATATATATTTAAAATTCTTTTTATATAAAAGTACGTACAAAACTACGAGTCGCATTTACTTAATAAGCCGTGTAGCCTCCATCGTTGGAGTATATCCTGGCATTTTGTTCTTGCTTTGAACCAACTTTTCTGCGTAGCTCGTCAACAAACAGGACTAGAGTTTACGAGCTTGACGCACGAGTTGCTTTAAATCAAGGACTAGCCCCCCGGCTAGATGCAATTTCATAGCTCCCCACACATTTTCAATGGGATTGGCGTCTGGCGACTGGGAAGGCCCGTCCAATACTGTGACGCCATTTTCTTGTTTTGTTGATTCTCAATGTGTTTTTCTGAGAGCAGTGGTTTTGATGATGTGGAACGGTAGGATATGTTCGCCTCCTTCAGTCGATGTTCGATATCTATTCCCTTTTGTTTTCTTTTAGCAAGAACTGATCGTGCTTGGTGTAGTCACAATGTTGGACGATCACTTTATCCTGATTTTTTGTCGTCACTCGTTTCAAGCCGCGCTTTTTTGTACACCTTATACCACAACAAAAGTTTTTAATCTTTTAATTACTTTCGGCCCTTTCGAATGCGTGCATAAAAATACCACCTCAAAACGCTTCGTGTACTTCTCACTCATTTTTGTTTCGTTGCATTTACGGGAAAGTTTCGAACGACACCAACCTGAGTTAGCACTGGCGTCGTACCATTTAAGTGGGACTGTTATGCAGCAAAAAGCAGAACGAAATATTTCGTAAAATTACAGCTCTTTTCTTCTGACACATACTGTATATTGTATTCCGAAAGTACAAGTTAATGGCTCAACTAAACTTTAATTGAAAACAGCTGTGGTTTGTATGTAAACAAACAGAAAAACGTACTTGTCTTTGCTCACATTCAAAACTAACTAACAACTTTTAAAGCCCACCTCAATTCACTAAACGCTTGAAAAACTAGAATTCTTTCATCAACATCTCATGCATTATGTGGCGCGTAGTGCTTGAGTGATGGTTGAAAAAATTTGCTTTAGTAAGTTAATAAGTCTTTTCACATACGCTTAAGTGGGATTATTTACTTTTACTGCATTTGTTTTTTACTTGCGCAACGTATTAATGTGTCCATGGCTAAATAACTAAAATATATTCTTTCACAATTTTCGTATTTTTGATATAAAAGTATTTTTCTTTTCTTTCAGATATGAAATAAATGTGCGCTTTTCACAGTATCGTCAGAGTGTTGGTGAGTTAAATGCCGCAAAGTAAATGATTACAAGGAAAATCGCAAAATAATTGCTCAGTGCTCAAAAATATAAATTTTCATCGATAAAAATAATAAAAAGAAAACTAAATCAGCTTATGCTGCATAAAAAGCTTTTTGCAACAAAAAATACTGAATGGTGAATAAATATTCGTGCATTTGCTTGTCGGTGGTTGGACTTAAAATAACAATTTTATAATATACTCGCATAAACAACCAATTTGGTGGCAAAAAAGCTAAAAGATTACACGAAATAGTGGTTAACTTTTGTTTTTGTTAGAACGTCAATTAAACTTTGTGCGAGTTGGGGCGAAGGCCATAAAACTGTGGCAGAATTGAAATTGCAGATATAAAATAATTTGGAAAAAATCATTGAATAATATTCTACCAAAAAAAAAAAATAAGCTGTAGATGATTGAGTGCAATGAATTTTATTGCAGCGCAGAAATGAAATTTTTATAGTGGCATAGGATACTTCTGCTTTTTATTTCGTTTTAATAGCCTTAAAGCGTATGAAATTGGAGCAGCTGCTTTAATTAAATTTTATTTGTTTGCTGCTGTTATTATGCTGTTGATTTTCAGCAAGTTTTATTTATTAAATTTGTTTAGGCAATAATGAAATATTTCTGTTTATTTTTTTCCGTATGTTATCTTCTATACTAGGTGCCGCAAAATTAATCACCGTATCGGTAGATTTATAATTTTCGCAAATGGCGTCGTACGTCACTCATATTTGGCATTTGTAAATTAGATGGCTGCAATGTACAAACAAACACGTAAAAGTCAAAAATAATTATTTCCATCACTCAAACTATTTTTTCTTTTATAACGTAAAAAAGTTATTCCAAACAAAATTGGCTGATTAATTTTGCAGTCCAGGGATTATTGTATGAAGAAAACTAGAAAATTTAAAAAGAAAATTTATATTATTATTCTTTATTTATAATATTTTCTCACAACCCAAAATGCCATTTGCCTGACCATTAACAAAGTTATTAAAAAAAAAAAAAGAATCGATTACTAATTTTGCGCCAACAGCTGGTATATTGCTAGTCGGATAGTGACAAGGGAATCGATAAGGTTTTCCTTATCTTCTTTTGAGAACTTTAAGTCCACTGGACCTGACGGAATATATCCAGTAATGCTTCAAAAGGAGGAGACAGGCTGATTGAGGCCCTGAAAAGGATCTTCACAGCCTGTCTTGCATTTGGTTATATACCATCCCAATGGCGACGCGTAAGAGTAGTATTTATTCCCAAACCAGGAAAAGATGACTATTCCCTAGCAAAAAGTTTTAGACCAATCAGTTTGACATCGTTCATGTTGAAAAGTCTGGAACGAGTGGTGGAGAAACATATTCGAGTGGGGGTATTGCCGAGAAGTCCACTTAGTAGAAATCAACACGCTTACCAGAGTGGAAAATCATGTGAATCAGCCTTACACGATCTTGTTAGCAAGATTGAAGCTGGGCTGGAAGCTGACGAATACACAATGGGCGTGTTCGTGGACATTGAGGGGGCTTTTGATAATGCCACTTTCGGCTCGATATGTTCTTCTGCCGAACGACACGGAGTTAATCAAGCCATTATAAAATGGATATACTCCATGCTCTCTGAGAGGCTGTTAACCGCTGGTGGGAGCGACGACGAGCAAATCACAGTCAGGGCCAAGCAAGAATGTCCCCAAGGGGGTGTTCTTTCTCCGCTGCTGTGGTGCTTCGTCGTAGACTCCCTATTAGCGGAGATGCAGGAACTCGGCTTTCACGTCCAAGCATATGCGGACGACGTCTGTGCGCTAACATCGGATAAATCCTTAAGGAGGCTTTGCACGAAAGTGCAGAGGATCCTTGACAAAATCGATGATTGGTGCATGAGACAAGGTCTTTCCGTTAATCCGAACAAAACAACCATAGTCTTGTTTACGAGAAAACGGAAATTGGATGGACTCAGTCTTCCAACACTGAAAGGTGTGACACTTGGTCTTTCCAACGAAGTTAAATATCTAGGAGTAATCTTGGATAAGAAGCTGACCTGGGAAACACACGTTTCACTGAAGGTGAATCGCGCATTGAAGATTTTTCAGCAATGCCGTAGAGCCTTTGGCAAAACTTGGGGTCTGAAACCTGCTGTGGTCCTATGGATATACACGGCACTTATCAGACCAATCATCACTTACGCTTCTGTGGTCTGGTGGCGACGAAGCATGGTTAAGTCCACAATCCAGGAACTATACAGGCTGCAAAGAAGTGTATGTTTATGCATCACGGGTGCCATGAGTACAACCTCTGGTGATGCCCTAAATGCTATGCTTGATTTGCTCCCCCTGGATCTTAAGATACAACAGGAAGCAATAAAAGCAATGTGTAGACTCCATAAATATGGTTTCTGGCACGAAGATGGAACTTCGGGACACAGAGAAATCTTTAAGTTGCTGTCGGAGCAGTATCCACTGTTTTTGGCACCTAAAGATGACCTGATACCCACAGTTTCATTCGGAAGGAAATTTGATGTCAGATTCCATGCGTCAGAATGCATGCAGGGAGGTTTGACGGATATTTTCTTTACCGATGGGTCCAAGACTGAAATAGGGTCTGGAGCCGGATGGTACTAAACGATAGTAATAAGTATCACTACGCTATGGGGGGAATGGCAACTGTTTTTCAAACAGAAGTTTTTGCCATCCTAAAAGTAGCCGAATGGATAATCGAGAGGAGATGGAGCGGGAAACAGATTGGAGTCTTCAGTGACAGTCAGGCTGCATTGAAGGCCCTGGAGAACGCGAAGCAAACCTCGAAGATTGTTCAAGAATGTAAGAAGAAGCTTAATTCTGTCGCAAGACAAAACAGGCTTGTACTTATATGGGTTCCGGGACACTCCGGTGTTCAAGGAAACGAAATTGCCGACGAATTGGCCAACCGTGGATCAGCGGTGCCCCCACAGGGGCCAGAGCCGATAATCGGAATCAGTCCCGCAGGAATCAAGAATTGGATCAACGATTATGTAGGCAATCTACATAAAGAGCGATGGTCCGGTCTTGAACGCTGCAGAACTGCAAAGTGTTTTGTGACAAGTCCGAACAGAAAACTGTCAACCACCTTGCACATTCTCTAGTATTTTTGCATATATGCCATGGTATAAATGTATGACCTAATGAATATATTTTCAAGTATACATACATAAATGAATACAAAACAACATTTTCATATATTCAAATTTCTCCAAAAATATGCAGCTTTTAATTATTTAGATGAAGTATTATGCAACTAAAAATAATTTAAAAAACTGATTTTTCAATATATTAGAAAACACCTTCCAGCTGCAAGTCACTTTTAGTTTGCCTGTTAATGGTGCAAGTTAACGGTGTGTAACTGTTTACACGATACTAACTTTATTTAAGTTATTGTTTAAAGTTACCGGCCATTCAGCAATCAGATCTGAGGCTTAGAGCAAAAGAAAACCTTACTTTGTATATAATCGTACAGAATTAATGGCAAAGGCTTGAATATTGGACAAATTTGATAATAAAAAAATATATGAAAAAACCTATTTTAAATTCCCGGCATTTTCTTTAACATATAAGTGGATTATGCATGCCAATATTGAGGTTAAATATTAATATGCTGAGATTTGTACTCGGACATAACTCTCTCAGATTCAATACAATTTTTTTTTAGTATAATCATTTAAACATCAATCATTTATAATATTCCTAGCGTGAAAAAAAGATAATTCATACCTTAAAAACAGAAAAATAATTTTTGTTTCAAAGCTGTATTTTAAAAAGAAAATTTAAAAAAAAAGAAATTTCCAAAAAAAATATTTTTTATAAAGCTTCAATAATTTTTATAAATTAATAAATAATTATTAATATTCCTCACATAAAAAGGATAATGCGGACCTTTGAAAAATATCGAAAAGTTAAAAAAATAATGATTTTTTCATAAAGCTTTACTAAGGCTTCTGACAACCTTATCATATTCCTGGTATGAAAAAGGATAATTCAGGCTTTAAAAGAATATAAACATATTTTCAATATAAACATATTTTTAATTCAAAGCCGCCTGTTTTGAATTCGAGAAACTTAAAAAGCGTACAAAATTTATTATTTATTTCACATAAGCATTTAGTTGTCTTGGTGAACTCATCAAATTCCACACAAAATACCTTCCAAAAAATATAAAAAATTTTTTTTAAGATACATTTTTATTGAACACGAGAAACTTAAAAAGTTTAAAATAATCATTTTTTATGAAGCTGCAATAATTTTTTAAAATTCACAAGACACTCTTCACATAAAAAAGATATGCGGACCTTTGAAAAATAGTTTAATTAATTTAATTTAATGCGCGAAACTAAGATAAATAAAAAAATATATAATTTTTATGAAGCTTCAGTAATTTTGATAACTTCATCATATTCGTGCTTTAAAAAACATAAAAATATTATTAGTTTCAAAACTGAAACTTTATTCAATTCGAAAGAATGATAAGCTTAAAATTTAGTTTATTTTTGGGAAAAAAAGAAAAAAAAATTTCGGTCTCAAAAATACAATATATGAAATTAATCTAGGTTTTTAAAACTGAATTTGTATTGAATTTGAGAAACTCAAAAAGCTTAAAAAATATTTATTTCAGTTATCCTAGTAAATGGCTAATATTCCTGCATAAAAATAATACTTTGGGCCATAAAGAAATATACAAAATTGATTGATTTCAAAGCCGAGTTTTATTGAATAGAGAATAAAAAGCTAAAGAAATAAAACAAAAATAAAAAAAAATATAAAAAAAAATTTTTTTTGTGGAAGAATCGGAATCAATTCATTGAAAATGATAATTTGAGCATTAAAAAATAGAAAAATTGTTTTAGTTTTAAAACTGAATTTTTATTGAATTTGAGAAACGAAAGCTTTAAAAAAAATTATGTAATAGATTTTATCGTTTAGAAAAGGTTATAGAAATATCAAAAAAAAAAAATATATATATATATATGTATATAGGTATGTATATTCATTCCTAATAATAATTATAATAATAATTAATAATAATTCTTATTGAATTTCGCAAAGTGAAAATAATAATTCGCATACAAAACTATAAATTATATATGTATATATATATTTGGCGCGTACACCCTTTTTGGGTGTTTGGCCGAGCTCCTCCTCCTATTTGTGATTTGCGTCTTGATGTTGTTCCACAAATAGAGGGACCTACAGTTTCATGCCGACTCCGAAGGGCAGATATTTTTATGAGGAGCTTTTTCATGGCAGAAATACACTCGGAGGTTTGCCATTGCCTGCCGAGGGGCGACCGCTATTAGAAAAATGTTTTTCTTAATTTTGGTGTTTTCACCGAGATTCGAACCAACGTTCTGACTTCCGAAATGGTAATCACGCACCAACCCACTCGGCTAAGGCGGCCGTCTATATAAGACCCTAAAAGACCCTATAAGTGAAGCTCCTAAAAATATAAAAAAAATAGTTTTAAAAACTGCAATGTTTTTGATATTTAAATTTCTTAGTTAAAAGCTTAAAAAAATTTATATATTTTATCGCATATAAAAAGATATAGAATATTAAAAAAAAATTATAATTCACATAAAAAATTGAACGTAAGGGCCCAAAAATATAAAAAAAATTGTTTTAAAAGAGTTTTTATTTATTTTTAAATTTCTAAGGTAAAAGCTTAAACAATTGATGTATTTTATGTATTTTATCGCATAGAAAAGAATATAGAATTTTAACAAAAAAAATGTATTAATATATTATTCTGAATAATATTTGCCCATTTAATATAAAAATAATTTAAATTTTTAAGCTACATTTTTATTGAGTTTGAGAAACTCAGGAAGTTAAAAAGAAATATGTTTTTTATAAACTTCAGTAATTTCACCAAATAACAAAAAAAAAATGATATTTATTCTTAATAATATTTACCCTTTTAATATAAAAATAATTTTTACTTTAAAGCTAAATTTTTATTGAGTTTGAGAATAATAATATTTACCCATTTAATATAAAAATAATTTTTATTTCAAAGCTAAGTTTTTATTTAGTTCGATAAACTCAGAAAGTTAAAAAAAATATTTTTTTCATACAGCTTCAATAATTTCACCAAATTCATCATATTCCTCGCATAAAAAAGGATACTTCCTCTTACATTAAGTTTTAATAACCAGAAAATTATAAAATATTAATATATACAAAAATTGAGGAAGCCACAAAAGCTTATAAATAAAAGCAAATACAATTGAATGACTATAACCGCGTTGGTGTGAAAAGTCTACTGAGGCGAAAAATATATAACAAGCAAAAAATATGTAGATGCACATCGAAAACCAAATTATAAACAAATGAATGAATGAGAATTTAAGTGAAAAGCGCTCACGCGCGAATGAACGACACGCCAACACAGCTACGCTTGGCTAATTGCCCGCGGTTAGGTTTAGCATACCGCAAGCGCATCCAACTTTCTAGTAATGCGCCCCAAAACACCTCTCTCTCTCACCCGCTCTGCCAACAAAATGTCACTCAAAATGCTTAAGAACGGCATAGCCGTGTGAATTATTCGTAGAGAAACCAAAAAAGTCGCGACGACGAGGAAAAAAAATCAAAGAAAATTGGAAAATAAATGAATTGAGAGAGCCAACAACGCTTGCATAGAAAGGCAGCGGTGTATAAAACAATACACACACACATGCACGAATTAACTTGAATGCCAAATAGAAATCAAACATTCCTTTTGACCAACCAAAACAAAACAAAAAAACGAACAACAGAAAATAGTGAAAAATAAAAATAAATACAAAAAACAACTAAGCAAACACACTCTTATACACCGTCTACGCGCACACACACACACCCACAACCACACACATACTAGCCAACACAATGCTGCGTAGTTGTGTGTGTTTGGGTCGTGGCGCGAAACGACGCAGCTCCTCGCTAGAGGATACCTCATCGTGCCGGTCATCAGAAATTGAACGTGTCGCCAAACGTATGGAGACTATGACCGTCTACACGAAAACCACATCGACATCAAAAACGACAACCACAACAACAAGCAAACTGCAGCAGCAACAGCTGCAGCAAAGCAGCGGTAGCGGGCGCAGCACCACTTCCAGTCTATTGCAGTTCTTCCAATCGAAAACGTGGTACCGGCATTGGCGTAAAACGGAACGTTCGATGAGCATGTCAAAGACCGAAAGAAGTGAGTCTTACGTAGTAGTCATACATATATATTAATATATTATATATATTACATCCCATGAAAAAATTATAGCAGCTCAACATTTGGAACAATTTTTACTATTTTTCTATTTTTTAATTTTCGATATTATTATTATATATATATTTTTTTTATATCATACTTCTATTGGCCCATTGTCTAACTAAGCTTCATATAAATCCAAATCGCAAACTTTATATAAGAAATTGCAAAATTGGGCAAATTTTCATGAAAATTGTAAGATTTTTTAATTAAAAACAAACAAAAAAAAATTGAGTGCGCAGTTTATAGCCTATTAAATTTAAGTAAAGTGAAAGTTTGAAGTTTGCTAGAAAATCTCGTTGATTTTTTATGATTCTTTTTCTTGGCGGTGTTGCACAGTTTCCATATAAGATACCGACAGTGGAAAAAATATTAAACAACAATGAGAACTTTGAGACGCTTAAAATTTGCTTTTTGTTATACTAAAATGAATGGGCCATAAAACTGCGTACCCAATTTTTTTTAAATCCTTATTATAAAATTAGAAATTGTAATGAAAATTTATAAAATTTTTATAAATCTTGCATAAAGTTGAAACTTGAGCTATTATCGTATTTTTTATAGAATGTCGATGTGAGTAGAAAAAAAATTTAATAAGTAATCGAAATTTGTCAAAATATTGAGGTTCTATGTTTTTCGCATACTGTATGAGAATTTTAAAATATGTGTTTGATGAGTGAATGGTAATGGTAAAGAGTAGGGTGCAGAAGGTTAATGTGGATATACCCTTAGGTGACTAGGTATGCAGCTACATGTATACATATACATGTAAATACATATTTCACTGGTGTATGTAATGCAAATCACGGAACTGGACGCATAAAAATGCCAGTTGACGAAATCAAGCCGTCAGTGCGCGTAAGCAATTAGAGTTTGTGGTTGGGTTTACTTAGATTTTTGTGTGGTTCGTGCTGTGAAAAAAAAAAATTCAACTAAATTTACCTGGCTATAAAAGAAATTATGTTCAATTTAAGCCTACGAAGTGCCGTTCATTAGCCTCTACGAATAATATAGTACTCCATAAATATAATAATAATAATGGATAAGCAGCCTGAGCATACAGGTGGGTGTTGTTTCACCAGATATAGACGAAATTAAGCAAAAGAAAAAACCCCAGCTACCTAAGCTAATAGGCAAAATAATGAATATTTTGTATTTTTATATGCATACTTTTTCTATTTTAGGCGCACTTGGGGTAGAAAATAAAATTTATATTTATAGTTCACGTATATTTTGTGGTCACTATAATACATTTCTCTAATTTTAGTCTTAACTCATGACGAAAGCAGGTACAAAAAAATAATATATTCGTAAATATTTGATATAAGAAACTAAATGTGCGATAAACGTGACTGTGTAATATACATACAATACAGTTACGTCATGGTAAGTTGAGTGTTGTGTGGATGGACGTGCCTACGTAATTTGTGTGGGTGAATGAAGCGGAATAGCTGTGTTACTAAGAGATAAAAGGATAAGCAAAAATTACGTCATAGCTGCATGCACGATGACTAATAGTGTGCGTAGAAACAATTTCTACTTTTTCTTTCTCATTTCAGTAGCAGAAGGTCCTGCAAGCTTGAGTTTCTTATTAAGCAGAGTGTAGTTTTTTACAGCTGTCGCTTGATAGAAGTTAAGTAGGGAGTTTGAAATTTACTGAAGTGAGTTCGATTTCACTCTAGAATTCTACCACAAAAAACAAAATAGTGGTTTTCAAAAAAATTTAAATTAAATTAAATTTGTAAAAAAATGTTTTGCCAAATTGTAGTTATTTTCAATTGCTTAAAAATTATAATTGTTATGGATTATTAACTTTTTTTTGTTCAAACATCCCATTCTTTGGTAGGCACTTACACAACTTGGTGGAAGTTTTTCTGCAAGCCACTGTTCCACTGTTTTTATAAATTCTTATACTATCGTGAATTTTCTTTTAATTAAACAACTAAGTATAAATATTGTAACGACAAATATGTATTTTGGTGTACTAATTTACTGAAAGAAATTCTTTATCATATGAGCCACTTTTTGAAGGTCATAGATAAAGTGCTTCTCCAAATTGAGGTTCTTCAGATTTTCCGCCAGATTTAAGTGAACCAGTCCGTGAGCCGATGTGATAAGTGTTTAAATGAACACCTTTCCAAGTTTCCACTGCCGCTTGATGACAATCCCCAAATGATAGTATTGGCTGCTTTTCACTATGCACGTTTTAAGAAATTTTTTCAATGGAACGCCAATGTCTATGGCAAGGTTAGGTTATGTTAGGTTAGGTTGAAGTGGTTGTCCACTGTGCAAAACATTCAGGCTGATGACTCATTGTAATGCCGCGTGGGAAACTAGCCCTTATATATATATAATTGGCGCGTATACCGTTTTTGGCTGTTTGGCCGAGCTCCTCCTCTTATTTGTGGTGTGCGTCTTGATGTTGTTTCACAAATGGAGGAACCTACAGGAGCTTTTTCAGAGGAACTTGGCAGAAATACACTAGGAGGCTTGCCATTGCCTGCCGAGGGGCGATCGCTATTAGAAAAATGTTTTTCTTAATTTTGGATTTCACCGAGATTTGAACGTACGTTCTCTTTGTGAATTCCGAATGGTAATCACGCACCAGCCCATTCCGCTTCGGCTAGCCCTTACCCCTCCTAAAATCAGTGTGTAGCTACTTTTCAAAAATTTTCTAAGATCCTTAATTTCGTCAGGGCCGAGATCTTCCAATTCATTAAAGGATTGTCGCCCCAAAATGGCGAGTCTACGTCTGGATAGAGCAGGACAGTGACACAGAAGGTGCGGTATCCTCTCCTCCTCATCTAAACAACTTATGCAGAAGTCATGTGTTTGCACATACATTCTCTGGGCGTGCCTACCAATTAGACAGTGCTCCGTAATAACTGAAATGAGTGGGTTGAGACTGTGCTTATCTCTTCATAGTAGAAGTTTTGTGCATTTAGCATTGAGTGTCGACCACAGCTGTCGGGCGATTTTGCAAGTGGCTTCATTCTGCCACTTTCGCTACTCTTACTCTTTCTTCAAGGATACGTAGTTTACATGTTTGCTATGGTATGGGTATGCCTATATCATTGGCAATTTGGTACCGGTTTTCGCTCGTTCATCGCCTATGCAGTTACCCTTAATGTCACAATGACCAGGATCCATGTTATCATTAGCTGAAATGACTCAGTCATCTTGTTAAGAGATGCGCGGCACTTCATGGCTACTTTGGAGGTTGTTGACTGTTTTCTGAGGGATTTCATCGCATTAAAATGTAGATACCATCTCCACAGTTTACCAATGTCACGGAGATCCTCAGATGCTCGGAATATACACCTCCGTCCATCCTGCCCTCGAGCTTTGAGCCATCTGTGCCTACATGGATTGACTCGCCATGTCTTACCTCGTCCCGTTGCCACTCTTCCCTGGAGGGTAGAAGGGTCGTGTGCTCATTTTTATTTACTACAAATATGTCAGGTCTACTGTGAGTTATTGTGGTGTTCGTAAGAAATGTTCTGTCATAATAGAGAAGCATGTTGTTGTCCTCATCCACTTTATCTGCAAAATACCTGTGAAAAGCGAGTCGTAGGTGTATAATTTTTGCAAAGTTATTGTATCGTTTAAGGTAAGAAGAGTTTGTTAACAGAGTCCACCCAAGCAAACCGTGGTTTGGAGTTTCGCCATGACCGCCACTCCTACGACATATTTCTTCCGGAGCGTTGGGCTCTCTGATGGCGTACTTTAAATAATTTCGCATAGCCAAATATAGCGTTTTTTGTTTGTGCGAAATTTTCTTTATTCATTAGCCATGAGTACGGCAGCTACGCATCTTTAATATTATTATTAATTTATTTTTATTAATAATTTATATTATTAATAATCCACGGAATAAAAAAGTTAATCGCAAACTTTTGGTCAACAGCAAATGAAAACGGCGCTGCAAATCCGCTGCTCCAAGGGAAAGCATTCATGAGTATTCAAAGTTATCCATTGAGTGGCGTTCACAAGCAGTTTTCCTCATCTGCACTCAAAACTATGGCAAATTTTGTCTATATTTGTACCAACTGAACTTTACACCAAATTTGCTTTTTGATCTTTACGAGGTTCAGTTGGTACAAAATACAAACAAAGGTCGGAAATCCATTAATTTCATCCAAAAAACGCCGCATGAGTTCCGCCAGTTCCCATGTCCATGAGTACATAAAATGACCATAATTCCAAGGCATTGAAAAATTCGGTTGGCAAGCTCGTCGATATGTAGCTTCGAGATTTCACACTTTTTATAATTTTATCACTATTATACATTTTTTTTGTGGGAAATAATCTTGGTTAGCATTGCTAAATATCATCAACTGTATATTTTCCCCAATTATGGGCTGTGGACAACCTTTTCAGCTAAGAAGTGGACAGATCACTATTTTCTCACTATTATTTTTTAGTTTTTAATTATCTGTGGCCTTTTGTTACCTATTCTGTGAGACACATAGACTGAATAAGTCTGAATTAAATTCAATTCAAGAAGATTACCCAAGCATTCAATTTTTTGCTAAGGAAATTTTCATGTTATTCTACATCAGCTTGGCCGCCAAGATTGCCTGCTTTAACGCCATGGGACCAATCTTATAGACAGAGTACATGTGAATAGGCCTGAAACAATTCAAGCTTTGAAAGATAATAGAGCTATGTATATCCTCAATTATGCTTAAATATCGCTAAAAATGTTTGCAACAAATCAAAATCTGCAAGCATGCATGCCGGTAACATTTTTCTACTTATTTTCCAACTATTATTTATAAATTGTAGGCTGAACACAATCTGCACATATACGCCATTAAAAAAAATGGTGTTCTCACTTAAAAAATATGTATTTAATTCGAAGTTGAGAAAGCAAATTGAACTTGAAGGACCCTGCACTATTTCAATATCTGGAGTTCGATAATTGTTGTTTACGACCATCCAATATTTGTAACCAAAAGCAGGTGTATTATCTACAGCAGCGTATAGTACATAAGGTGGCGTATAATTCCTGGCTGACGCAGCCATAGAAAAAGTACGCGTGCGCCAAACGCAAGCATTGACCGACTGTTTAGCGTAAACTCTTCTTCTTCATATTATCTTGTTTTTGTTGAAAAGAAGTTTTAAGGAATGCTAAGTTAAGCAATGACACGTTTTTCTATTTTATATTCAAATATTTTCTACGTGTCTATGCATGTAATAAATCTAATGGCATTAAATAAAGTCCCAAATATGTATGTTCGCTAATAACTTGCACAGGGTGCTTTGGTTTGCATACGTTTTTTTGTATTTGGAAGCCACTCGTATCTGCATAGCTTTTTTTGACATAAATCGCATAAATGTATTAAATTTTCGAACTGCAAAAAACAAAAATTACTCAATCGATTTGCGTACTACTTTTTGCAATAAAACTCACTATTCCAAACTAAAGTTTAAAAAGTATAATATTATATTATAATATTAAAGAAATTAAAAAAAATGCTGTTTATACAGGGTGCGCCATCTTTTATGTCGGTATGAAAACATTGAATAACTTTGAAAAAAAAAACAACTGATTTGTATAAGTGTGGCATTTTTATTTGGTTTGGTTATTTACAATTTATTAAAACTATTTTTTGAATACAATACCAATCAAGTGGCCACCTTTATTAGCAATTACAAACTGCGATATTTTTTCTACATTTGTCATCACCTTGTCAAACATTTCGGGTTTTATAGCGTCGATTTCGCCATGAATGTTTGCCTTAAGCTGGTCAATAGTCTGCGGCTTGTTGGCGTAAACCTTACTTTTCAGATAACCTCACAAAATGAAATCCGAGGGGGTTAAGTCAGGTGATGTGGGGGGTCAGTCGATGTCGCCTCTTTTTGACACGTTAATTTTCGTTGCAGAAATTCAATTCTTGCATTCGCAGTAAAGCGATTTCGATGTAAAGCGATCCATAGTTGAAATTGTACTGAATTGACGTATCGAAAACATGTATGTTGAGGTCGATCGGTTGGCAAATGACAAAGTTATTCAGCGTTTACATACCGACATAAAAGATGGTACACCCTGTGTGTATGTTCGTATTGTGCCAAGCTCGAGTAAGCGAGAATAAACTTTCCTGGAATTTGTATGTTCGCTAATAACTATGCACAGAAAGTTCCAATTTACTCACGGTTTTTTTTTATATTAAAGCTAATCTTTTTTGGAAGGTTCCTCTTGATATCAATTACATTAATTTATAAAAATGAGGTGTAATAAAAAACCAGAAAAATAATTTTCGAATTGCAACAAATAAAAAATTACTCAATCGATTTGCATACTGTGTTTTTGCTATACAACTTTCAAATATTTACTATCACTCTACATTAATTAATTACATTCATCCACAATTCCCCAATAAAAACAACAAATAACTCTTAAGTTTGGCCAATATCGAAAAGTCTGAAGCTTTCGCTCAAGACTTTGAAGGGATACTTCAGCAACATGAAATAATTGGAAGCCTCATTAACAACCTCCTGTTGTGCAAGAATCCTATGAAATTGTACCATTTACGTTTTTAGAAATTATTTCTCAAATCTCTAAGCTGAAAACGAAGAAAAACCCCGGTTTTGCCTTATAACAGCTGAAGTTCTGAAAAACCTTACACCTCGAAACGGAGTGTTGAAAAAAAAACTCTTAATTTAGAATCAGATTATTAAACCAGCATAGACCAATTTCGTCCAGATGTGGGGATGCACAGCGAAAAGCAATGTTGAGTTAATACAACGCTTTGAAAATAAGGGGCTCCGGCTTGGTTTGTTTCTAGCGACGACATATGCACAAATCTGCAGGTGAACACAGTTATCGACTCAATAAACTCTTTCGCTCGCTTTATTTGGAAAATCCATATTAGCTCAAAAACAAGAGATATCCAAATGCACAGACAGAGAAGGGCAATTCTAATTCTCATTCTGTTTGTACGGTAGTACCCTATTAATAATAAAAACAATGTAAATTTGTTAATCAAATATATTTTCTGGAATGCACTTCTTACTGCACCAACATAATTCGTACTAGCATAATTTACTGAGAACACTTCGCTGTTATGAAATTACGAGTGTCTATAGAATTGCACTGAGGAGATTATCGGCAAGACTTTTCCTATTAAACAATACCTTAAACTGCTATAATTACTGCCACACTTTATAATGCAATTAAATAAACTAACACACGAACTGTTCACAATTACCAGCGAATTGTCACTTGTCAGAAAACTTTCGTAATAAGTTTGGATATCGGCAGCACGACATCTGTACAATCAGCAGACGTTTACAGAGACAACATTCAATTACATTATTATTTCCACCTAACTTCGAGTACTTACCTACATACATAAGTAGATATACGAGGAGGTGGAATAGAAGTGCGGAAAGTTTTTTTTCCACATTTTTTACCCCACATATATCGTGAATTTGTATAAATGTTCACAGTTGACTAGAAAAATTTATGTGCATAGCCCCATATGCTGCAACGATGGAACGTTCCGAATACGCTACGAGATTGAGTTGCTGAATTTACGCCGGGGATGTCGTTAAACACACTAAATCCCAAAGGCTTCGATGGTTAGAACACACTGTGCGCGTAGAGGACATCCCCCCACAAAAATCCTTTTTAACAGTAAATTCACTAACCCCGGGCCCGAGGATGTGCAAGATTAACCTGGCTAGACCAAGTCATAAGCGACCTGTTAAAGCTACGAGTTAAGAGCTGGAAGTTTACAGAGGATTGTGGACGAAGCTTAAGCTCCTGATGACTAGCATAGAGAGAAATCGAGTTATTTCTAACTAATGTGTTCCCAGTCATTTTTCAGTTGGTAGAATAGCCAATAGTTGGCTTTTAATGCGATGTGAAGGAGTTTCTGAGCTTCATGCTAAGCAAGGGATAGTTCCCAGATACATTTTTAGTACAAAAAAGTTCTCATAAAATCATTTTCCTTTTGAAAGCTGCATGGAAGTACAAAGACTTCCATTTGTACACGCGATGTTTGTTAAAAAAAAGTGACTTCGAATTGATTTTATTTATTCATTTCAAATATATCTTTTGTGCCATTCAAAACGAAAGCTTGAACTGACTCACAAATCGCGTTGATTTCTGGCAATTTTTTTCGCTAGCTGCTTAGTATATTTTGTCCTTCTAACGAGTGCTTGACATGAAGAAAACAGCCAACCTCGGCAGTAAAACAAAAAAAAAAAAAATTAAAAAAAAGTCAAATTATTATAATTTGTGAGCTTCTCTAAATTTGCACATATTGCATCAACATATAAAGGGTCATACAACTACAGGAATTAGTGCCATTAGCCTGAAATATTAGCCCTCTTTCACAAATAACCAATCATCGGCCTTGAAAAACACAGACGCTATAAGCAATCTTTCCTACAGAGCTTGAAACCTTAAACTTCTTAGGAAACGGCAATGAAGGACTCTTATTGGCAGCAGATTATTGTTTCATCTCAGGATGAAAGGTTTCCTGTACGATTACAAATCGGGGACAAAAAGTTTTCGTATCATCATGAAACTCTGCAATAATCGCTCTTGAAATGCGAACTGTCTTGTGCTTGTATTCTTCGCTTAACATTTTTCGGAGCCATGACACAAAAACCGTCTCCATATTCAAATTTTTGGTGCGTATATTGACGTGGGACATTTGAAAAGTCGGGGAAAAGTCAGAGAGATGACACTACTGGCGCGATTTGTGGATATGTTTAGTTAGCAGCATCTCTTGGAAGAACACACGCGAAGTTTCAGTCAGCTCAGTATATTTCTTTTGAATCGGGGAAATCGAGTTATCTGCATTTTCCATCACGACAATGCACCAGCTAACGCCTCAGCAATTGTGGTCAGAAAATGAATGGAATTGGGGTTCTACATAACTCATTACCCATCAGCCCTATTCTCCAGACTTGGCAGAAGCGGATATCTGGGCGTACTATTTATTCCCCAATTTGGACAAATGGCTGGCGGGAAAAAGATTTTGTTCAAACGAGAAGGTGATTTCAAAAACGAAAGGGTATTTTTCAGACTTGGACAAATCCTATTATTTTATTAAGCTCCTTCGAACATTTTGCAACCAAAGGGTGTGGAGTAGCAGAGATCTTCAATGTTTTCACTGAGTCGCCAAGTATTTATATATTTTGTGGTCAATTCTTTTGAGGCAGTGAGACTTTATTTTATTTGACAGATTTATTTTATTTTTTGTTATTTAAGTTTCAACTGCTTGTATTTAAACGAATGTGTCTTCCAGAAAAGATGGTCTATTCATATGATTATTTTACACACTAGTAACTGAGGGAGAACTACTCTCGCATCAAGTTTCCATTGCCTCTCATACTGTAGATGGGGTATTATGGGCAAAAAATACGAAGTCCTTGATTTACTTTTTTCGATAGCAAAAAATAGAAAACAGCAAAAAAAAACACGTTTAACCTTTACATGCATCTGCTAGAACCAAATGAGGAGTTCGAAATGACTGATGACGCCAACAAATTAGGAAACCGTAAAATTCAAAGGCCAAATTTTTTTTTGTTAAACCTGCTTTGCTTTCAACCCAAGCATTTGAGGCACATTCAACATTTGTATTTTCTCTTACTCGCATTTCATGCGTGAAATCGATGAACTCGAAATGACGATCTCTTAACGAGAATCTGGGGAAAGCATTTTTCCCATTAAATACTTAGTTTGATGCCTATTCGCTTTTAAACGGAGAGAAAGCAGGCACAGGTAAATGGTGTTGCCTAGCGACTAGTAATTGAAATAAAAGCTTCACTGTGCTTACTAAAATTTCCATTGCTGAGTATCCATCCATACTCAAGTGTCTGTTTAAAATTGTATTTCCATTGTATGTGTGTTTAGAAAACTTTGCAGACAACAAGTTTGAAATGCTTTGTAAGTTATTTAATTGCATCGAAAATGAAGGCACGTACGCTGTTGTCAACAAATTGTTTAGGAATTAGTAGCTTTGAAGTGTGCAAGTCACTTATGAATCACGTTCGGGAATAGTGAAGTATTTTGCTTTAAAGCAAGTCTAAATTTTTAATTGAAATAATGAAAAGACATACAAGGTGGCGCAAAATTAATCACGATATCGCAAAATTTATAATTTTTTTCTTATTTAACGCTTTTGAGTTAGACAGCTACCGCATACGAGTATAAACAGATAAACAATGGAGGTCAAAATGACGATTTCCATCATCAAAAAAAAGAAATGTTTGTTTTATTTAGTGAAAAAGTGATTCGAAAACTAGTTAAGGAGAATTAATTTTGCGTATTTTATTGAGATAACTGTGACATGCCTCTGCTGAGCTGTCCCATAAGAAGCATGCGCAGACTCCAAACAGGTTGATTCTTATGTCCAGGAAATATGATTATTCCATTATCCAGCTTAGTAGTTAGTTAGATTTTTTGGCCCATAGCTCACTGAGATGTCCGATGTGGTGGTGGTTTGAACGCGATTCTATAGTTGAAGGCTTTTAAGAAGTTCGAGCACTTCCATTTTGCCTAATAATTTGTACTTTAACGCCTGCTATTCTTTCCTTACTTATTCATCCGTTTTGCGTGTGGCGGGTGCAGCACTAGATTTTGAACTGAAATACTACGTGCATCATCGATTTTTTTTATAGATGACATTCTCGATTGAAAATAAAACACTATTTAAGAAAAGTGCGAACTCCAACGATTTATGTTAGCCACTAAGTGTCTGATTTGGTTCCAGGCGGCGGTCGTAGGACTTTCGTGGGAGATTTTGCGCACCCAAGTTTGACGTGGGTGACCACTGGGTCGACTTGCATTAAAGGGCCATTTTGGAAATATTATCGTCTTCTCTACGGACAGTATGTTCAATGCAATACCATTTTCGTCCTTTTATTTCACAATTAATTGAGCAGCTTTTAGTAGGTAGAAGAAGGTCCATATTGGAGATTGTTCTCGACCAAAAGATACGGCATATAATTGCGAGGCATTTATTGACAAACGTTCGTAGACGTTGACTTATGTGGTCAGACATATCGAATTAGTAGGCCTATAAAGTGTTTAACACTCCATAATTTGATAATCTGATATAATCCTGCCCCTAGGTAACTTCAGTGTACTTAATAGAGAACCATCGGTATACGAACTCCGACGCAATTAGTTACTGTGATGAATTTAATAAAAGATACATCAGTCTTCCAATAAGGCTCCTTCTATCTGTTTGTTTCCTTTTCCTGTCATGGATATCTTTGGCAGCGATCTGCTCTTTGCAATTCAGTACTTGTAAAAGAAAAATCAGTTTGGGTCGCTATTTTTTATGACACGGAGTTGGTTGATGCCCTCATAATACATCTACTTACCGCAAAGGTGTTTGGATTGTTATGACCCAAGAATATGGTGGTTCACCAAGATGTGCAGTGATTTGAATCTACTGCCAAGGCCGAGGTTTCAAAGGTTCATAATTTTTGGCCAGGGAGTTTACTTATTTAAATAAATTTGATATTTGCTTACTGTTAGATCTAGCTAAGCCTTTTTAGTAGCGTTATGTTAAAAGAAAAACGATTCCTTTGCCCTTTTATTCGACTATTTATTTTCAAACGTTTGTACAAGACTGCCTAACTTACTTGCTGTGTGACATATTTATGCAGAACAACGAAGAACGGATTCCAAGGAATAACAGAAATAAAAAACATGATAATTACATAAATTTCTATGTACCGGCACAACATAGTGATACATAAGAAAAATATGTATGTGCACACATCTGTATGTACGTACATATGTGCTTGCATGCTGCTGTTTATTTGCGGGTGCATTAGGGCTGATCATTCGCGGCTCCGCGATGCTGCGCACACATCCTAGGGCTGAACGTTTCTTTAAGCTAAAATAGATTGATTTATATAGGCCTGGCCTGAACTAAAGCAAGCATCTAACACTTTGTACGTGAATCCTAGTGGGAGTCCAAAATCGACGCCGATCAGCTTGCAGCCATGGTTCACATATGCAGCTGCGAGTCCCATCGCTTTTTAATTCCTAATCCTCTTCTTTGAGAACACTATTTGACAAAATATCACTCGGGATCGCATTTGTTGTTCTTTATGTATTACGCCCGAAGAAGAAATTGAATTACAGCGAGTCCTCAAGAACAATTTTTACGAACAAAAGGATAGGTAGAGGACTTCTCCGAGTAGTTTGATCTTGATCGAGACTTCAAAGTGACTGAGTATCATATGTTTACCTAGAATATTTGTTGACTCGCTCAGATACATTTTGAGACATTGTCCTCGCCAAGTTGTGGCTCTTCGCGCTGCCAGCTATAAAATGGATGAAAGACAAAAAATATGGAATTGATGATGAATAAGGACGAATTGAAATATCTTTTGGCCGTATTTCAGTTTCTTCAACCGTTCGGTCCAACTGAATTTACGCAAGATTAGATGCATGCTGGGTCTCGAAAACCAAAAACAGAACTACTACTTTCTTTGCTTGGCAACTTTCATTACGGGTACTAGTCAAGGGTACAATGTCAGCCTTTAAAGCTATTGTTAACAGGTGCTACTTCGTAGTAAATGAGCAGGCAATTACGCATACCTATAAATACGTTATTCGACGAACAAAAAAGAAACACTAGTCTCCGGATATGTCAGAGACCTCCTGCCCGGCCAACGGCATCCGCAGACTGTTGCTAAAGAGGAATTTTCCAACTTATTGCTCAGGAAACAAAAGATGAAGCTCCATTCCTTCATGTGCCCATTGGAAAACTCTGTGGTCGCAGTACAAAAGGCGGCGGACTCATAAAGTCCTGGCGACTCCAGTTAGTTAGGTTTACCATTTAACCTTCATTGCAGAAGCTGTAGGGACCTTTTAGAGAAGGATGCTGTTGACTAATTTCTCTGTAAATACTCGTGTTTGACTCTTACACGATTAAGGTCACTGGGTGCTTCTTTCTTCGACAGCCTGGGGCAGTACGCCAACCTAAATCCTTGCTGAATCTTGCTACATTTGACTATCCTATTTGACTTCAGCTGGGTGAAGGCTTGTTGACAGCAAATACTGTTGGGCTATGTTGCGTTCGACCAAATTCGCTTTGAGTCAAAGAGTTTGGGTACTACGCGCACACTTCTTGAAAAAAGTGTGTACATGGTGGAAAAACAAGTAAATATAAATAAGTCTAACGTTGAGCACTCGCAAAGTGACTGGCGCTTTGTGTGCCAATTCAAGTATGCAAGTACATTTATCATTTGATGTCAAACGATGCGTCAAACGAGCGATGACGTTTGTGTAAGTCAATGAGCGTTGAATTTTTTGCAATTTAAAAATTTTTATCTTACCTTTTTGCCTTTGTTATTGAATTTTGTGGCGCTCATAAATTTAATGGCTTTTAATGGAAAAATGATTTTGCGGTGAATGTTAGAGTTGCGAAATGGCAACGTAATTAAGGAAATTGAATTGAACATAGAACAGCAGAAAAATGAAATAATGGCGAAGCTGAAAGCAGTTAAGATGAAACAGCGGAAAAGTGGAAAATTATGGCTATGAAGGCTAAGGAAGCTTAGGAGCTAGTGCGGCTGGTGTGTTGGGTGATTTTAAGCTGCTGAGAGGCTGACTCGCTCCAGTGCTTTCACATGCATTTAACACATGTAATATTATTAACGATGTTAGAAGTGAAATTTCTTTAAAAAAATCTGTAAAGTTAAGTAGATTTTGTAAGGTTGTGTGGACCCATTATTGTATCACCTTACGTACGGCTCTTAGTTAGTGCTTTTTATACAAAAAATATAGAAATACAGTCACTGAGTACGCATTTGAAGCAGCCCAATACAGGTGGCTTACAAAGAAGAAATTACATATTTAATCAACTTATTGCGTCTTACTTTATTATGGCCAAATATGCTGAAAATTTGTATAACTTACACATATAAGGATTATTGTTATTAATTTTTTTTTTAATTGCAAAAGAAATTGCAAAGGAAAAATGATTAGCTTATTTTATCAACATTGCTACTATTTGCGCTTCTTTTATTTAAGTATTTAGTACACATTTGTAAGTACATGCAGCTCAAATTCAGAATTCGAGAGGCTATCGAGGGCATAGGGCAGCCGCTTTGCACTTCGGTTATGGAAAATTTCATAAAAAGGATATTGTGCTGTAAGCGTGGTCATGGTGGTCATTTGCCCTATGTTATTTTCCACTATTAACGGCATACCTTCCTCTTTATAATGAAATAAACATCCGATCATTTATATTAAAAAATAGCATTTTAAATATCAAAATAAACCTCTTATTAGAAAACCCTTTATAATATGACAACATAGCATACATATTACCTACATATTTCTAGAATACATATTACGCAGTTTGCTACTGTATAACCAACAAGCATGTTTGTACACGCATGTATGTTAACTTGCATTTGCATCAAGGTTCTCTGTATATGTGGCATTTAAATCATATGCTTATTATGTAATCTACCATTGTATGTAACATGTAATATTTTATGATTATAATACTGTTGCTCAGCATTTTTCCACATCAGCAACTATTGCTTTGTATGCCGTACATTTAAAAATTACTGAATTTCTAAGGGGTTTTTCCGCAGTTACTCTTTTATTGTTTCTGTTCAAGTTACGTACTTTCCATTCACATTTTACTCTTACTTTCCACTTTGATATTTATTACACTATTACGCGACGCATCAAACCAATCGCAAAATTTTAACATCCGTATTAAATGATCTTATTATGCAAGCGCCTTTGAAATGCAAATTACATACCTGCTTTGATGAATTAAGAGAGGAGAAGAGTGAAGGTGAAACTTTGATGGCAAAATTATATAATAATAATAAACAAATACACTGGCTGAAAATATAGTCCAATTGCGCTGGCATGGTCTTGCTTTAAGTGCACGCTTTCTATTTAATTCAAAGCAGGAGATTGAGCTTCATTTCCTTCTTCGCATTGTACTTACAGCTTTTCTAGTGACTTTTGAAATGCGTTTATGTATTTATTTAAGGTACACTTTTAACCAAGTTTACTTAGCAATCGGAAAAGTCGTGCTATGGTCTCATCTTTCATTAGTTAGTACATGGCTACTATTGGTCAGCCTGAAAGTGGCTTGCTACATAATCATTCGCCCATTTTATTTGTTATACTTTAGGTTCTCATGACCTGATGATCATAAGCATCTTCGAAAAGCTCATGGAACGCTTACACTTTATTTCCCTCTAGGTTTTTATGGCGCCCTTATATTATGTGGTTTGCCTTACCTAGACATAGTCTGCGTAGAATGGCTACAATCCAACACAGTTCAAAAAGAAGTACGAATGAGTTCAAAATTTTCATTGCAGTTCCGGCTATCACATTCACTTCTACCACTTTCCTAATACTCTTCCATTTATTCATACATTTTCCCCTTATGGCTCAGTCTCGCGCTGCTCTACACCCGCCACAGTTGCTGAGACTTGATCAGATAAACGAAAAGCGAGAACCGAGAAAATATCTATATCATCATTAAATCCATGCATCAATATTCTGTCAGCAAGCTTTTAGCCAAAGAGCCAAACTATCAGGTAACATGCAGTATGTCTCCATTTTCTCATCACTACTGGAGACTTGTATATTGAATTTGTATTCAGAAACCTAAATCAGGGTTAATTTACCTACGCTTCCTGGAAAAAGCTAAAGGAATCTTAGAGTTCCACTCTTCCATTAAACTCATACCAGTAAGCATTATCTTTCGGTATACGGCTAAGTCTAGAGGCAGACGATTTAGAAAGGCTTTATAAAACTAGTGTTTGCAACCGAGCAAGACTTTTCAAAAATAAATAGAAAATAGTTCCATTTTAACAAAAATGATTTATTCTTTATTCGAAAATAGTCCCCTTTCGACTCAACGCACTAGAAACATGCACGGTGTAAGAACATGTACGATAAGTGTTTTAAATTGTCAAAGTGTATGTCTTGCATCATATCAGTATAACATTATTGATGCTTTCTACGTTTGCTTATGCTTATTATCTTATAGAAAGATGTCTTTTATCGAAGCTTTACTAAATTAAAAAAGAAAAATGCACAACCAAGAGTTCCTAAAGATGACTTCTAATTGAGATTGAAATGTTGGCAGATAAATAAATAATAACAATAATAAAATATGTTGTTTTATTGTTAAACCGACCGTGAGCTCACAAAATAAAAATACGAAAACAAAAATGGAAAAAATAATGTGTTCTCAAAGAAAATTTCATTGAATCTGTAGCGATCTTGAAATTTGGTTAGCTCAATTTAGTACTTGAACTACTAACGCAAACTTTTCAGTGAAAGTATTACCAATTGTAAGAAAAAATTATTATTAGCTTATAGTTCTATGAAAATTTTTGTAACTATCTGATTTGCTTTTGAGGGAGAGCAAACGTAAAGCATGGGAATTCAAATTTGACACAAGTACAGGGTGGGCCATATAGCGTTTGCTTTTTGTACCAGTTATTTTTTTGAGAATGGTAATACAAGTGACACGTCAAATGTGTTCATAATTTACTCAAAGGTTTGACATTTACGAAATGGGACGCTATACGCTTGAAATATTGAAAGCCTATTTCCAAAGTGGTGAGTCTTCTACTCAAACTGTGAGAAATTTGAAGAAAAAAATCATCTCTTCTTATAAAGCTCATTTACACATCGGTGGCTACGTCAATAAGCAAAATTGTCGGATTTGAGGCTCAGAAAATCCACACGTTACTATAGAGAAGCAAATGCATCCACAACGAATCACTGTTTGGTGCGGTTTTTGGTCTGGCGGCATCATCGGGCCCTTTTTTTTCGAAAATGAGCGAGGAGCCGCGGTTACAGTAAATGGCAAGCGTTACCGTGACATGCTCAACGAGTTTTTGTTTCCAAAAATTGAAGAGAATGACATGGACGATATTTGGTTTCAACAGGACGGTGCAACTTGTCACACTGCCAAAGTTACACTCGAACTTTTGGCTATAGGTTTTGAAAACACAATAATCTGTCGATTTTCCGATATCAATTGGTCGCCTCGGAGCTGTGATTTAAGCCCGTTGGACTTTTTTTTGTGGGGAGCCGTTAAGGACAAATGCTATGCGAACCATCCAGAGACGATTGATGCTTTAAAACACGAAATCGAAGTTGTCATGAATTGGAGCCCAAACAATCGAAAATGTGCCTAAAAATTGGGTTGATCGAATGGTCTACTGTAAAGCCAGTCGTGGCAGTCATTTGAACGATATTATTTTTCATTCATAAATGACAGTGTACAATCTTCAAAATAAAAAAAAAATTTGAAAAAATATTGATTAGTTTTTTTATAGCCTATTCAAAAAGCAAATTTTACATTGCCCACCCTCTTTGACATTTATGAAATTCAAAACCAACAAAAATACCACTCTTATATTTATACATATAAGTAAATAATTTCAAAACTATAACGCCTCCCGATTTAAGTCCGACTACTTAGTAAACTTAAATACCACACCGAAGACACCGGCGTCCATAGTAGCGAGTTAAAGAAAATCGTTGTATGTACTAAATGCCCTTAAAGCAATCAAATTGCACAATTTTTGGGGCACCGCATGGTAAAGAATAAGAAGCAAAACACAACTCAGCGCTTAAAAATCAGTAAGACTTAAGACCTGCTTAAGTTTCCAATAGAAAATTTAATGTTTATCTACAAAGACTAAAATTCTTCTACTCTTTTATATTTGCACTACTCTCCTTTTCGTTTCGCGTTTGTCGCTTTTCTTTTTCTTTTTTTTTTTTGTTTTTCTTTTTCAAAAACCAAATACTTGTTTGCAACTTTGAAACCTTTTGTGTGCCTTTTACGCTGCTTTTACTTTATCCTCGATTGTTCTGGTTGCCCACAAAGTGCTCAGGCTTTTTGGCTGGTGGCGCGTGTCTTGAAGTATGTCTTTGTACGGCGAGTGAAGTGTTTTCTATTTACAAGTAGTAAGTGGAAGTAAATTCAACTATGTAGTTATGTTTATGTAGATGTGTGTATGTAAGTGTTTGGATTTGTTCACTTATTTCAATAGCACCTTTTTTTAAATGCTTTATTAAAGAGTAATCTTAAAAGTTAACGCGCGAGTGCTTTGACAGTTGATACAGTTGGGAGACTGGGCAAACTATGTGTGGGTTGGTTCTCGAAATATGATTAATAAAAAAAAAAAACATATAAAAAAAAATTTATATTTTTATATATAAATAAAATAAATTAATATAAAGAAGATATTGCTCAGTAATTTTGGTATGTACATTTATTTATAATTGCTTACAATTTATTGCACACTTGGTCGTACGCGGCGTATAAGTAACAGCTGAGGTGAGTAACCTTAAAGGCCCTGGTACAATGCAAGCTGACTTAGACTGTTTTGCTTGCTTTGCTGAACTTTGAATGCTTTTATGTAGCCTTGAAAGCGCTGAGAGTAACTAGTCATCACCAAGACCCTTAAAAACGCAGAATCTGTTGAAAATCATGTCATTAGAAGAAATAATGGAATAATGCGAATAAATTATTGCTAGCTAAAGTTGACGACTACCACTAGAAAATCGCAAAAACAGTTGAAATAATCCAATGATGTAGAGAAAGTGAAAGGTCAAAGACCTATAAAGTGTTGTCAAAAAGAATTTCAGGTATTTGAAATTCTGATGCATTTCAAACACTTGAAGTAAACTTGCAATTTAATGTTTGTTTCAGTATATTTCTGTTTTTGATAATTTTCGAACCAAAGTCATAATGAATTGGGTCAACATTTGTGGTCCTATATTTTTAGAAAGCTAAGTGTTCGTAATGAGCTTTGCTAATTTGGTGTTCACGTACAAAATAGTGGGCTAAGCTAGGTAGAATAAGTAGTACTGTGTGAGTAGGGCGGACTGAAAACTGTTATATAAATAATTGGAGCATCACGGAAAGGAGAGACACTAAAGCACATAGCCTGAATCGAGTGATGCTACGCCAGTTTTCCACTTTTTCGCAAAATTGCATGAGATCATCTTGTGGCAATAAAAGTTATCTATCAAAGATTTTATATGCATGTGAAACTAAAGGCCTTATATAGCAATGCTGCATATGCAGTTTATTTTATTTTCACACTAATTTAATTTTGTTAAAGGACTTTACAATCTAAAAGGGCTAAATTTTTAAAATATGTTTTGAAATATTTACACACACTCTATGATATTATTATTGAAAGTAATCGCAGTAAGATATATTCAGCAAGTAAAAAAAATTCTTCTTCGTACTTATCGCTTTTTTATAAAAACTTAAAAAAAGAATTGAAATTTCCTCCGATGGAATAAACTGTAAGCAAGGTTAGGTTAGGTTTGGCAGCCGCCGTTGTAAACCGCAGGGGCTGGCGATGTATACTATAAAAAATATATTTTGGCCTAACAGAGTCTTTCTTACTACCCGGATATATCAGCTTTCATTTGGTATCCACATAAATACCATCAAGCAAGTATAAGAAAAGCTCCTCATAAAAGACCATTCGCCGGTTGGCTTAAAACTGTAGGTCCTTCCCTAGGAGAAGCTCGGTCAAACACCAAACAGAAGTGTACGCACCAATTATTTATTTTTTATTAAGCATAAGAATTTAAAGGTATTGATGGTAAATTTAGTCCTTTTGGAAATTTTAAATCCTTTAAAAAATTAAGTTGATGAGGAAATGAAAAACTGAGTACGCGGTATTCCTATATAAAATATGCGCATATGAATAACTGGATAACTGAAACAGTTGATTTTTGTTGCAAGGTGTATTATTTACTTACCATTTTACCAGCTTACACAGAAGACCTGTTTTCTTACGCATGAATTTATCACAAAGTTTGACGCATCATAATCAGCTCTCTGACAAACCGGCTGGTCAAACAGACAGATTTGTCTGAAAACTTGAAAAAAAAATGAATTTTAAACCTAAAAAAAATAATTTTAAACCTCAAAAAATGAATTTTAATCCTCAAAAAATACATTTAAAAATCAACGAGCAACCTCACAGCTTTCACATTCAAAAATTATGCACACGACTACCATCGCAGCTGAAACCGCAGCAACGACAGAGGAAAGCTGTTATGTTCCTACAATCCGATAAACGCCCATAACAAGGCATAAATAAATATCCTTATACCTTCAGTTAAATTTGCACGTGTAATATATATTTTGTACACACACACACACACACACACTCAACTGGAATTACATATATTTGGCAAATACCAAAGAACAACATTTCATGCATTCTAAGTGGGTAGTCGCATGTTACTCATACGCCTCAGGCCACCATGAGTAGGTACTTCATTTATGGCATATATTTGCGAATAAGTAAATCAATTTCAATCATAATAAATATTCGTAATATAAAGCATATCTCAGGACAGGTAAATTTCATATAATGGGAAAAGTGAGCTTGCTAAAAATCTGTTTATCGTACACACTTATATAGACTCGTACATACCTGATTGTCACCCCAAAATACCTTCATACCTAATATAATTTGTAAATTCATACTCAAAGGTTTATGAAAATGCCTACACGTTCATAAAAAACATGTGTCCTTATGTCGCGTCTGCATATGTGTGTGCGTTCATGTGCTTACGGAAAACATATGCTTGCCTGCTTGTCATAAACACGTAAGTGCTGCTCGTAAAAAAATACATGCACGTTTTGTTTTTAAGACTACTGTTACATTTTTATTGTTAATTTTTGCGTACTTCATGTGAGTAAACCATTCCCAAAAATTATGATATAGTAAGTTTGAATGTCTTTGGGAATGATTTGGGTCTTTGGCAATGATTTGGGTTTTTGAGAAAGCTTTCAATAAGGCTGATTAGCATGTGAACCGTTGAGGCTGGGTAAATACCATGAAATAAAGCAGGGTGGAGGGACAATTAACTTCACTTGCAGAGGCTTTAAAACTGCATATGCAACATTTTTGAGAATTTTCTGAATAAAGCGAATGAAATTCTCCATTAAGCTTGGATGAATGTTGTATAAAAAAAAAATATTGATATTAATGAAAAAATAATAATAATAAAAAATTGTCAAAACACATCGAAATTTGATGACTTTATAACTGGTGCTGAATTTCTATCAATATAAAGGGTGGTTAAGTTTCAAGGGTCGGTGTTGATTTTGAATAAAATACAATTTTTTTAAGAAATTATTGTCATTTCTCTTTATTATGATAATATTGGTATGGCTCAATTACCAAAATATCGGCCAAATAGCCGCCGCGGCCTCGGCGGCACACCTCCATCCGATGGCCCAAATTTTCGATGACGCTGAGGCATAATTGAGGTTCTATGCCGGGCTAGTAAATCTCTCCATTTGTGAAAAAATGTAAAGACGCACACAATCAAATAGAATAAACAGCACGGCCAAATACCCAATGCGGAGTGTAAGCGCGTATTATAAATATATTTTTATATACAAAAATTGCTTTTAATCGAATATAAAAATTAGCCCCTATAAGTGGAATGAGTACAAAATTGCCAGTAGACAGGCTTATTAATGTCACCAATTTACAATTTGGCTAAGATATGGAAATTTTTTCATCCAGTTATCGTCCTATAGGGAATTTGAATGGATAAGAGGAAATGCGGGTATTTATCCCAATAATGCATAATTGTTTTTATCTTATTTTTACTTTAAAAAACAAAGCAATTTCGTAACGAAAAAAATAAAAATATTTTTGCAATTTTTAAAATTTGTATGCAATGTCCATTTTTCAGGCACTCGCACTACATACCGCGGAATTTATGTATCATATTTATAGAAACCCAGCGTAATGCCTATCTAATGTACATATAAATGAAATTGTGTTTGTAACAAACGAAAAAGATTACATAACACTTACAAACATTGTGACTAGCAACTATGTTTGAAATAAAAAGAAAAAAGTCCAGCGCAAAAAAGGGATCCACAAAGGCTTTCAATATGTAAATCGCCTACATTTAACATTGCAAAGCCAGCGATGACTTGCAAGCTGTGTGCAAAAAATATGTAATTTGACAAAGGAGAATAAATAAATGGCATACTAATGATATAATAACGAAAGGATTAAATGTGAAGGAATTAAATGTGTAGGGGTGAGGCTCTTCAATGACTGGTAGCATAAGCAGATATAAAAATAGAAAAGAAATGGAAATAGAAATAGGAAAGTGATAATAAATCTGCGTGAATGAGTTGATAACGAAGAGCTTAACAAGTAGTTGAGCTGATTACTCAACTAATACAAATATAATGAAATTGGAGCTTAGCAGTGAAAACACAAGCATCTAGGCCATGATTATACGCGTATATAAACACACCAGCGTGCGCAGCAGCGTGTCATATTGGGAAGTTTTGAACATTTATTTACTTTTTATTTAGTTCTATTTTGGGGTTTTGAAAATATAATTCATGCTCCATTAAAAACTTTTTTTCATGAAACTTTTTTTTCAGAATTTCTATAAAAATACTGGGTACGCAGTTTTGTAGCTCATTAAATTTTAGTTCAATGAAGTGCAAGTTTCAAATAGCTCAAAATTTGCGTTTATTTTGGTAATTTTTTTTGTTCCCATTGTTAAGCATTTTCTTTCATATAACGAACGCTCGAAACGTTTTTTATATGGAGCAAATACAAGAGAACACAAAATAATTTTTTTTTTAAACAACGCGATTGTTGAGTTATTTGAAACGTACACTTTATTTAATGGGCTATAAAACGGCATACTGAAAACTTTTGCGAAAACTCTGCCTAAAAGCTTCGCCATTTTGCTGAAATTTACTTGAATTTTTCAAGGCGCATTCATTAAAGATGGTAGCACTAGACCAACAACAATGTTTTGTCCATTTGATTGTCATGGCAAAGTATTGGGAAAAGTAGAAAACAAAGAATGAATTCGCCTTGTTTCACTCTGTGCTGACTGCCACGTGGATGCGGCGAAAGTAAAAACGAACCAGCTGATTTACCCTTAGCGGCTTTAATAGATTCGCTTTGGAACTTTTTGAAAGTTTCATGGAAGTTTATTGAATTTTTATAAATTGCGCCCAAAGTTTGCAGCTTTAATATATATAATTTTTATTGCTGTATAAACTATATTTTTTATAAAAAAAAATTAGAAAAAATTTTTTAAAAATTAAAAAAAATATTTTTTTTTAACTTTGCAATATGTTGCGCTGCTGTTATTGTGAACACAGGTGTATAGTACATGCAATATTTCCTTTGAGTGAGTGATTTGATTCGCCAGACGACGACTGGTTCACATTCCAAAAATTTGTTTATACAGGGTGGTGGTCCAAATACAAGTGAATTTTTGAATCATATACAATTTCAGCGCTTTCAGCTTCTTCCTATTTTAAATTTTGACTGCTAATAATTATTATAACTCCGCGCAATAAATTTATTCACTTTTTGCTTAAACAAAGTTGGGACCAATTTGCAAACTTATTTTGAAATTTTTCAAAAAATTCGAGTTCATACCCGATAAAGCTCATAAATGCACACTGAGCTTGGAGCCAATCGGATCGGTCTTCAATTACATACTTTCAAGAGAGAATTGGATGGCGCGGTGCTTATGGAAAGTAAAGCTTCGAGGTTGTATGGAATTATTGATTGTTATTGTTGTAACAGCAGAAACGTTGCCAATAATTGTTCGAGGAGTACTGTTGAAGTCCTACTGCTTGGTCGGATACAATTTCTGGATTGTTTTGGTAACTCACATAGGAGCTGCTATCTGAGGAGCAATATAAAGGTTGTTGGAGAAGTCTCCTGTCTCTCTATCGAAATATTGTTGGCTGAGTTTTACGTGAGATGCTCTTCATTTACCTTAAGTTAAGGTTTCTATACCATTATGATGAAGGTAGCCGCTACAAGTAGTCATTCGATGGGATGTGTCTAGGACTTTACCTTGCTGAGAGTGGGAGGGAAATTGATTGACTATATCCTACTACAGTGTCAGTAAAGAGAGGTGGGTAGCTGATGAGCTGGCTACGCAGGACATCCTCGAATTGATTTCTTCATGCAAAATCAGTTTGGTGTTTCTACTGTCTACCTGCAGTTTGCTCTTGGGCAGCCGAGTCGCAAGTCACTTTCGTGATTGCTAGATAAAAAAATTAACTATTAGGGTTTCAAAGGCCTTCTGACTTATAGAGTATAGAGACAGTTAAATATCCGTCTAAAGCTAACAAGACAAATGGAGGTCTTAATGTTGGAGATCTTGACTGGAGTTCCTATTTTCATGCCATATTTGACCAGATAATGAAAAATGCAAGAAATTCCTGAAAAATTCGAAAAAGGCTATTCAATAATATTCGCACTAAATCCGAAAACAATATTAGGTGAAGTGAAATATTCCAAAGTTATTTTTTATTTCGACGATGAAATTAATATAATTGAAAGCATCTCCATGCAAAGAGTATTAAATAGTTTTTTAACTAATCTTCAAATTCTTGGGCATAGGAAAAGGTTTCGCATGCCGGGAAAAGTCAATGTTTTTCAAGCTTTTATCGACATATCTGACGTATGGCCTACCACGGCACGGCTCATCTAATGATTGCAAGCCCTTTAATTTTTGATTAAAGCAAAAAATATTTGTATTCGCCACACCCTGTATACGAATTATCATACAAATTGCTTATTGAAACGCTGCAAATACAAAAATATTACATTTGTAGCGGTGCACAACTGTCTCTCTTTGGTTTAATATTTTGGAGGTTGAGGGGAGGTTGGGGTTTCTTCGTAAATTGGCAATTCACTGAATTCACAACTCATCAGCATAAACGCAAGTATGAGTGCAAAAACTCACTCGCGCATTATTTACAAATTAATTTACTTTTTCAGTGAACATCCTAGCTGCGCCTGACTCGTGGTGAAATACTTCTATTCGGCAAAATTTATCAAAATTAAAGCAAATTAATGATTACCACTTTTTTCGCTGCGTAATTTGTTTTTGAGGAAATTTAATGGAATTACTAAAATTTTGTTTCAGTGGGAATTCTTTTTGGTTTTGTTTTCGATGCTGGAAACATGAATGAATGAGAAACGACTTAGCCTAAGGAAATGCAGGCAATTTCAATCTGAATGATATGAGAAAGGGCTCTAATTGTATGGTATGGTGAGAAGTTTGGAAAATTATATAAAAATGGAAAAAAAAATTTATGTATTGCTCTGTATGCTACGAAATAATCTATAAGCTTAAGAAGACTGATTGTGACAGATTATGCTTTTTTATTATTTCTATGTGATGACTTCTTGTGCTTTTAAGCTTTAATATTTATGAGCTGCAGTCAAATCAAAATTATTATTATGTTTTTTTTTATACATATATTTTTTGTTCATATATATGGGAATGATAGCGCTCTGTCGAACTGGCAAAAAATGGTTATGGGTACGGTGATCGTAAGTATGGTGACTGGAAAGTAAACGGGAGAGTTGTTCGTTATATTTACGTAATATAAAATATATTTCTTCATAAAATTTTTAATTTCAAGCATAAATCACATTTCCTGCTTTAGTGATATACTTGTTTTATATATAAAAAATAATAACAAAATATAAATGATTGTCAAATAATGGCATCTCAACTTTTGATCGGTTTGAGTATTTTTCTTTTGTTTGTTTAATGCTCATCTACTTTTTTTTATAAAAGCATAGGCCAATGTATAACATAAATAAATAATATAAATATCCTACAAAACCAAGTTTCAAACTTTGTTCAAATGAAAAAAAAAATATTTAAAAAAAAACATCAAAACTTCAAACTTTGTCCAAAATTTAGACAATATTCAAAAAATTTTCGTGAAAAGTTTCAAGCTTAATTCGAGTTCTCAGAAAATGTTTGGTATGAGAATACCAAAATATATATAGGCAAATATTTATATAAAATATATTTTTCCTATTAAAAACTTTTAAATGGATCTAAAAACTTTCACTTAGATCTTTTTAAGTAGGTAACTAGTCCCTCCAGTGAGACATTTCGCAAATTTCTCAGGTCTTCAAAGAAGATAATTGGCACGGCTTCTTGAAGTGCAGGACATGCACAGGGGCGTTGTTGTACCGACTCAATTTCTTTTTCATCCCCACAACTCCTCCAGAAGTCATTGTGAGGTTTAGTCATTCTATTGGCTATGTTGGTCGTTATAATACCTGCGGCGACACTGGTAGTTGACCTGTTGAATCCACGCAGACATTTTGACCTTTTAAGATTAAGTTTTGGCCAGAGCGCTTTGGAGACCCTGCAGTGAGTATTCAGATACCACATTTTATTAGTTTCGATGATTACGCTCAAGTCAATCGCAGTGTACAGTTCCTTTAAAGGAATGCTTTTCTCCTCTACTACTCACTGAGGGTCCAGTTCAGAGCCTTTCTTTGCGCACTCATTCGCTCTTTCATTTCCCTTCACTCTAGAGTCGCCGGGGACCCAACAAAGTGTGCGAGAACGACCTCTTGCATTCTTCAACACATCCTGAAATGATGCACGACGTGGTTAGTAAATAATTAGAAATAATTTTGTAGCAACGTGCAACTGTTGATGATCAATTGCTGCGTAATACTCAAAAAATGGCATTCTAACAATCATATGGGGAAAGGGATCAAAGACAAAATCAGTACATATTGAGGCTTTTTTGCTGTTTTGAAAAATTACGCAAAATATATGGAAAACAGTAAAAGCCTGCAAAAAATAGGAATGCCCACTATAGTTGAAATGAAAAATGTATGTATGTAGATCGGGTGCTCCCCGACAGTCAACGGCAAACTTCCGAACGCATTTATTGCCTTGAAAAATGTGCTCATAAAACATTGGTCGCTCCAGTGTGGAATATAAGTGTTGGTTGTTGTTGTAGGAGTAACTTAAACTCTGTCAATGTGTAATGTAGTCACCAGCCGTGTTCGTCTAACTCATCTAACGGTAGTCCCAGAAAACGTGCTGCTTCGGCAGGTTGGGTCCAAAGAGTAGGTTTGACTCGGAATAACTCGCGTTTTTCCTGACCAATTGCTGCCACCACTGTCTAGTGCACGCCATAAGTGTTGGTCCCACCATTTGCTTACATCACAAATTACCAACTGCATGCTGAAATACTTAATGTGCAAGGGGGCTCGAAATTAATTACCCTATTGGAAGAATTATAATTTTCGTAAATTTGAAATAGACAGTTGCAGTATACAAACATACAAGCACTAGAGCGTCTAAAGGTCAAAATAAAGATTTAAATCACTCTAAATTATTATTTTTATATGTTTAAAAAACCTATTAAATAACAAAATTGGATGCCTAATTTTGCGCCACTTTGTACACTTATAAAACACTTAACCACTTTAAATTAAGAATATTAACTAACAGTTTTTTTAGTTTAATGAAATTAATGAATGTACATAAGTTACATTTCCAATATTTTTCCAAAACTAAGTGGCCACGCCATTCAAAAAATTATTTTTAATTAAAACGTTCTCAAACATAATTTGCGAGATACCCGCATCCTAATACTTAATTCAATTGCACTAGAACTATTTTTTTCTTAAGAGCTAGATGGCAACGCCATACAGATACAATTTGAATTGAAGCTTTGTTCATTCTTTTGAACACATATCGCTTGATATCATAACCTTAAATTTTGTTATTAATTTAAATTTTACTTTAAAATTAGTTGGCGACACCTTTCAGAAATATTGGATTACATCTAAACATTTATATTGATATATGCATGCGTTTTGTGCAATTAATTTATTTTAAAATAATAATAATAAAAAATAGGTGGCAACTCCAGCTATTTTTTTTTAAATCTAGTTTAAACATCTTTCATTCATATAGCTAGGTAAGCAACTGCAATGTTTGTGAAGTTTTATTTTTGCAGACAAAAATCAGGTGGCAACGCTATACAAGTTTTCTTGTGGAATATATTTAATTTTAATACTTTCCTTCAGAGCCTTGCTCTAATAATTATGCAATCTATTTCTTAATTTCATGAAAAAATAGGTGGAAACTCTTTTTTGTTTAATAAATCTAGTTTAAACACTTTTCATTTAATATCTTAATAATCAACTGCAATGTATTAGAAGTTATTATTAAAAAAAATCAGGTGGCAACACTATGCACAATTTTTTGTCGAATATATTTTTAATACTTTCCTTGATTTCAAAAAATTCTTTTTTTATTTCAAACCGGTGGTGAGTTTTACACACATTCCATTTACGGCCCATAGGATTTTCAATGCTGCAAAAAATGTGAAAAAGCAATAGTTTCTGATAGGTACATATGTGTACAAATACCTATGTAGAGATGTATAATGTATGTATAGATATATAAGTACCAGAGAACTGCACCGGCTCAGTGTAAAACATTCATACGCTTCGCTTGAACAAAAAAACAGGCCTTTGCGTTCAAACGATCGAACTTGTTCAAATGAGTTATTGTCATTGGTTATTTCAGCTCAATCAAATCATGTGCTGCGTTTTAGCTCTCCGATGTTATCACCAATCGTCTTCATAGCAGCCGTTTCGGGTATTTGCTCGTTCGGCTATACATTCATTTTTTTGAGCAAGAATAAAAGGGCTATAGAGCCGAATGAGCCGGTTTGAACACGTATGATCCCGCACGAGTTTTTGCTTGTAACTAACGATAGCAAAGTAAAAGCAAAATTTTAAAGCAAAAACACTATATTTTCATATTTGTTTTTTTTTCTTAAAACTTATAATAAAACACGAAAGAAAATAATGTAAATAAGGAAACATTGCTGAAACCAACTAATCCTTTCAAATACGAAACGCAATTTACAGCGTACATTGTACGCCAACGCTCGTTTGCTCGAACATGTGCTATTTACAATAATGACAATTACTTCTTTGAACAAGTTTGATCGTTTGAACGCAAAGGCCGATGCTAATTTCATTCAATGCTGCTTTTTGTTCAATGATTAGATTTGAGCCGAAGACATTAGAGCATACGTGTTGATTGAGCTGAACTACGCGTTCGCCTGCATGAGCTTACTGCACTTGACCAAATATTTTGGTTCAATTGACTGAATGTGAGCAATAAATTTAGCGTATGAACAACTCAAGAAAACAGTGAGCCATGCAGGTCTCTGATAAGTACATATTTTTATGCATATGTATGTGTGTTTTGTACGATATTTATACTATATACAGATTATATATTCATACAGACTTCTTGTAATTAACGAATCTTGCATATTTTTTGTTGCAAGCTATTCAAATTTTATTTTTATAACCAAAAGCATTAGAACTGCGTCACAAAATCTTAAGAACTCATAAACCTGATGAGCTGTGTTTAATATGGTTTCACATCATTCATGGATGGGTGCTCATCACAGACTTGGAATGATTTTACGGTTGAGCATTACACAAAGCAACGTTCTATGGATATGGAAGATCATATAGAAGTACTTACACACATACATATACCTGTACAAGCCACGGGATGATGTGTTGATTTCCACACATCTTGCACACAAACATCACTGGTATCCCACATACATGAATGTCACACCTTTAGCGGTCTGATGATTGCTTCCACTTATTTAATGTCTTAAAAGAGTAGAGTCAAGATTTTGAAGCTTGTGGTTACCTGGAAGTAGTAAATCACTTGAATATTTTAGGTGTGGAATGTGCTAAAATCTGTTGTAGTTAAAAATTTGTGAAAACTTAGTAAGGCATCATTTTAAATATAATAAACTTTTTTTTGAAAGGAAAATAAATTTTTTCATTGGAGAACCAAAAGGACCAAAAAGAAAAAATAAGAAAAATGTAGGGCTTATATTTTTGTATGGTGAGCTCGAAAATATTTACTCTCCCACCTCTTCATAGCAATAAAATTGAGTGACTTTTGACTTTGCTCACATCAGTGGGCACACATGACCAAACATGTATTCCCCTCACATAAGTAATCTGTATGAATTTTAAGGTTAACTGCGCTAATCCTAAATAAATAATACACAATAAATATTTATGTTGGCGCAATAACGTGAATGCTGTTTTGGAATTATCCGAATTGGCAAAGGCGCATAAAGAAACCCTTTTTCGCTCAAGGCATATTTCACTGACTTATCATTTGAAACCCAAAAATTCAATACAGTTTTGTATTCGTACATACAGGTACGTATGCATGTGTTCATATGTACGTATGTATCTGTGCAGACAGATATGCATATATGTATTGTTGCATTCGTATGTAGGCAACTTCGCTGTAGACACTCCATATCAAGTGCTGAGGTGCAAAGAAATATGAGAGAGAACACAAAAAAAAAAAAATAAAAAATGAGTCAGCACAAATACGTCTAGACCATCATTCAATTGTCTGTCTGCGGCAGCTGTGATTGGTTGCATTGTCAGCAAACTTTATCCAATCTTCCACTAAGATATATTATTCGCTTGGGATATTGTTTACCTTTGTTTATCCGCCAACCTCTGATTTTACCTGCTAACCTTCGTTGTGACTTAAGGGATTTGGTAATTTATCTGAAAGGCTTTGTATATAAGTATATACAGTGTTGTGCGGTGAAAAAAATTCTTAATTAATTGGAATTTTAAGACAATATTTTTGAAGTGTTTCATGGATTTCAATTTTTTACTTACAGAATTTTTGGCAATAAATGTGAATCAATACATTTGTCAAAGGAATTATGAAAATTTCATTTACATTTTTTTTTTAATTTTTCTTACATTTTGTTATTTGTGAAATAAAAGTGCTTTAAATACAATTTTATGTAGTTCTATGCCTGAAAAAATAGTGTTTGTTCGTTTGACTTTCGTAAATGTTGAATTCGGTGTTAATTGTGTCTAAATAATAATTAACGCTTTGGCCGTTGGTATTGACATTTAATCAGCATCTAGGCATTGATTTAAAAATTTTTAGGCATGCCGTGGTGGGAAAACTCGCACTCTTACATGTGCATGCATTTTCACCTCATAATGTCACTTTTCTCAAACCAAGCCCTTGAGAGGCCTAAGGCTATGTTCTGTAAAGGCCAGTTTAAAACTTTTGCATTATTATATTGGAAGCAATCAGTTGACTTCTTGGATGTGTGTTAAATATAGGAAAATAAATAAATATTAAAACATTAATCGAAGCGGTTAATTGCATTCAGCATAAAGCACCATTGTGCCAAAAAAAATGTATAGTAGCAGTGCTATTTGTAATCAGTAATCACCTAATTTGATCGTTTCTTCAGCAAGGATACGAGGAGCCTTGGTATTCCTATGCTTAAGCACTGCGTGATAAAACATATGTGTTGGTGGTTGGTGTATAAAAATTGCGGCAATAATCCAGTTACGAGGTATATCAAGTAGTTTGCGCTGTTGGATGGCAAAAATAGTACTTTCTTAAAAAACAATATTACTTAAATATTAAAATATACTTTGAACATAACCAAATTATTAAGGAAGTTATTTCCAAATACAAAACAAATCTTAAAAAATGTATATGTATATATATAATGAACAGTGTCTATTATATCTTTATATATATATATATAATTGGCACTTACACCCTTGTTGTTGCTCCAAAAATTAAGGGACCTGCATTTTATGTTGTTCCAAAAATGAATGGACCTACTGTTTTAAGCTCACTCCGAAGGGCGGATATTTTTGTTTTTTATGAGGAGCTTTTTCATGGCAGACATACACTCGGAAGTTTGCCATTGCCAGCTGAGGGGCGACCGCGCCATTAGAAAAAACCTTATCTTCATTTCGGTGCTTCACGGAGATACCTTTAGCGCTACATAAACTCCTTATTTAATTGTAAGGCAATTATGTCCGTATCTTTATTGCCACCACAAGTTTTACAGATTGAGTGATCTGAAAGAGAAATTTTATTTTGGTGTTGTCTCTATACAGAAAAACCGCTTCGGTTGGTTTAAAAAAAAAAGCGTTATTGTTTAGTTAGTAATATTTTAATATCATAATACACCTCGGACGGGTATATTTACACTAAAAGTACTTTGAATATTACACGAAATAGTGTATGAAAAAGCACAGGGCACTCATAGGTCTCACTTTACAATTTTTTGTATACATTAGCAAAATAGAACAAATTCTATAAGTAGCACGACTTGTGAACTCTCTAATTATAATTTCAGACAGAAGTAGCACATTGCGAGGCACTCTTGTTGTTGTTGCTGTTGTTGTTGTTGAAGTGGTTTGGTTGAGTATTTCTACTGAAATAATCCTAATTTTACTACCACTGTTCTTGTGTGATGATGCCCCTCTTTTTGTTTTCTTGTAAGTCAGCTCCATTTTGTGAGATCCAAGTATAGCAGCAAATTCTTTATCTCGATGTGTGAGATCTCATTCATTTGCTAAGGCTTAGCGAAAGAGCGAAGTGGTGCCCAAGCTAGCCCTGCACATTCACATAAGTAATGGAAAAGATTTTCCTTGACCCCTTTCGCTTGACCCCTTCTGCAGATGGTATTGAAAGGAAGGTTGTGTCTAGCTGCATGTTTTCCTATCTTCCAATGGCATGTAAGGGTTTGCAGAGTATCCTAATAGGTAAATCGTCCTATGGATTGTGTACAACGGGCATGTGTTTTTTCTTGTAATACATGTAGTTAATTGCTTCCATCTTCCCCACATTGTAATTCCTGTGATGTGAATGTGATAGATAATTCCCCTTTACAAAGCAGTCAATTTAGAATTTTCTCAATCTCCCGATTCTCGGTTTTTGAGCAGTGATATTCAAGTGATTTTTGTTTTTAACGCTTTTGTGAAGTGCTATTTATAACTCTCCTGCATTCTATTCTGCTTGACTGTTGCCATTTTCCAGCCTAAAATATAATTCATTCTTAAATTTACTCTGCAGTTATATTTATGATAGGAAGAGCTCACTTTTCACTAGAAATATATAATAATTTGCAAATAATGTCTTATATGCGCATTTTTTTTAACGTACACCCGTTTAAACGGCACATGATGTGCACACTGATAAACGTTTAATCCAGCAATTACGAAATAAAAAACCTATTGCATGTGATTATTAATGCGCCAAAAAACTTTAGTCAAATAATATTTTTTGGATTCTTCATTGCATGGAAATTTTCTCAAACAAGAGTTGTATTAACCATTGGAAATTCCATTTCAAATTACTTATTTTTCTTATTAGTTTTATATTCTACATGAATTGTATTCATAGTCTGTAAGGATGTAATACTCCATTGACTTGAAATAAATAAATAATAAATAAATAAAAAATTAAAAATAACTTTATTTTATTAATAATCTTTAATTTAAAATAAATATTCCAACACTTCGCAACAAACAGCTATTTTATCACACAGTATGTAGTTACTTGTCATGCCGTAAATATGTTACTCATACGCCTAGTACTCTTTAGGCTATTTTTAGTATATAAATGTGAGCTTAGGCAAAATGTGACGGCAACAATATTGATTTACAAGCAAGCAAGACCAGTAAATATATATTTGTATATATGTATTCGTGAACCACTTACTTAAATGCATTAACATCTACAAATGATAAACAACTTAAGAATAATCTCATTGGAGTAATCAAACGCTCTCAATTGTTTCTTAGAATTTTCTGTGATACTGCAAGAAATTACGATTGTGGTCTAAGTTATTCCACCTCGACTGGAATGAAATATAATTTTTTTGAGGAAATAGATCACTTTAATTTTTGACATTTTTTTTGTTGAAGGTGTTGCGTGTTTTCTTCCCTGTAAAAAAAATTTCGAATATTTGTTGAAAATTTGATTTTCTTTTAATCTCAGTACGCTCAAGTATACCACACACATATTTTTTAACACGAGCTAACGCAAAATAGGACAGCTAGGGTGAAAAGGCATAAAGCACAAAAAAACCTGGTATTCTGGCACTTGCAACTTACCATGGCAACACAACAACTGCTCTTTCCATATTGATGACTTAATTTTAGAAATTTGATTTATTAGGCACTTTGGATTTTTATTAATTTAGCTTTAGCTTCATGCCATATCATTAGGCTAAAAATTGCCTACATATACAAGTACGAGGGTTACTACTTATATTTCTGGCTTTGATTAATCCTAGTTTCCATCTGACGTTTACATTGCAACTTATTTTACCATACACGCACTCAGAATGGTTAGATATGTTAGCCATATTATAATTATTCATATTAACAGTGACTTCAAAAATTCAGGTCAGTAAAAAGAAAATATAATTAAATTTTTAACATTTTCTTGAGTTTATTTTTAATTAATATTACATACAGGAACAAAAACTATTATACTGCAATCATGTACCATAAAAACTGGTACAATGATATTTCTCGTTGTCGCTTTTCGCTCATTGAGGCATCCCGTAGAGGTCGTACAAGATTTGCTGTGACAGAAAATATCGGTTAGGATAGGTTAGGATAAATAGCTGCCTAAGCGAGGGCCTACTTGAGATTCGTCTACTCTGATGCCAGAGAGGAAAAACGTGGGAGTAAAAACAAATAAACTGAACAAGAAGGAAATAGAGGCCTTCGATTGGATATCTGAATCTTAGACCGACGAGAATAGCGCAGCGGAGGAGAAGGTGCTGAGGAGAAGGTGCTGAGATGATTCCACCTCATCCCCTAGACAGCTTCTGCAGAAAGGACTTGAGGAATCCCCAAGTCTTAGAAGTCAAAAGTTCCCTCGAGCGCTCCTGATCAACCCGTGGTCAGAAGAATCTCGCGACATTGCACGTCTGTGTACTAACACAGCGCTAACTAAGTTGACGCGAGACCCATGTTTCCAGGAGAAGATCACAGGTTCTCAAGGGAACCCCAATCTTTTCATTTCACGGTGAGATCATCTCTGGCCAGTCTGGTCAGTATGGCCAGCTTATCATCTCAGCAGTTTTCCACTGTGACCAGGGACTCAAATGAGTTTAATATCAAAATATTCGGATGCTGTTAAAACAAGGATCCCAAAGCCCTAGTTCCCGCCTAACTGTCCGAGTAGATATTTTCCTTCCTTGCAGTAAGATAGAGGTAAGCAAGCAATCCACTGTTTATCTAATTATGGCTATCTCGGCTTAAAATAGATAGTCTAAATATATCCACTTTCAGTATAGCGTTAAGTGCTATAGAATTAGGTTGGGTACGCAGTGCCGCACTCATTTCAATAACGGCTGATGTGTGGACCCTCTCCAGCTTCTTAACAGATATCGCCCTTTCCAGCTAGTTTCAGCAGACAAGGACTCCAGGAAAATATCGGTGCTGCGCGCGAAATGTTTGAACAAAATTGTCATGTCGCATACCGTAGCAGTGAGCAACCCTCGTATATGTTAATGTTTTTAAAAATTTTAAAGTCAAAGTTTTATATATTTACCTATTTATTCCGGCAAAATTATTCGCCCTTATTTTATATTGCTGCCATCTCTGAAACGTTTCTTCTGCTTATACTCTCCTAGCAGTACTCCTCACTATTTCTGCTTTCATTCTATGCTGCCATTGCTTTATTTCACATCCCAACTCAGTGTTCAATCACTCCATTTTGCTGCATTAATTGCACATTAAATCAAATGTGGCTCATTCAAGCAAAACCACTAAGTCATAAAGTTTGTAGGTGGGTCTATTGAGATGAGTAATCGAAACCCCCATTTCCAACATGTCTTTGCATTCATCTTCCTTATACTATAGGATATGCATGTATGCATGTATGTATATAAATACGAACGTAAGTCAATATATATGCAAATTTATGAGAGGAAACATAGTGACAAAAGATAAATATGTAGGTATGTACATACAAGTGCATACTCTCACTCCACAGCTTAATGACACAAATCATTATAGCGAACGAACATTCGTTCGTAAACTGTTGACAGATGCCATACATATACGAGTATGTGTATTGTGTTTAATATGTCTTAGTTCGCTACCTTGTATGCTTCTATTCACGTTTGCTCTTGAAAATATATTTACCATATAAGTACCACCAGATACCTACTAAGACAGAATGTATGCCTCAGCTGCATTTCTTCAATACATAAAAAATGCTATACTTTTGGTCTATTAAAGAGTAAAAAAAAAGAAAGATTTACTAGCTAAGAGTGATTGATCGCTTTCAATGTGGCACGTAAAGGGTAGTCTTGATTCTTTGCATAGTGCAACTATACTTAGATATAAATTTTCTAAAGCGTTCATTTGGGAAGCATTTTATCTCATATTTATTAACCAAATTGTTGTTGTGTGCTGTTGAAGAAGCAATAGATATGTCTGCCGCGACAGTCAAGCTACGCTTATGGCCTCAGACAGCCCTCCGACCACTTCAAGGGTAGTTGAGTCCTAAAAATCCAAGCTGAACTATGGCGGTAGACATAATATCCTGTTGTTAACATGGACCCCGCGACACGTGGGTATCGCAGGTAACGAGATCTCTGACTATTTAGCTAAAATGGGATCTGAGGCCAACTTCTTTGTCTCGGAGCTCGTTCTGCCACTCCCTTCTGCAGAAATCAAAGCGATGGTTAGCAAACGCGTTACTTGAACCTACAAGCGAGCTTGGCAGGCTGAGATAGGCTGCAGATGGACAAAACTGATGTTACCTGTCATGTTCGACGGACTGTAGCAGATCCGCCGGCGGACCACTTTCTGTGCTTCGCTCGAATCAGGCTTGAGCTCTTTGGCACTGATGTGTTAAGAAGCGATCACTTTGGTACTACAACATCTACTCAGATTTCTTCGAAGGTCGCGTTGATTTAAAGAAAATTAAAAAGGGCCTCGAGTTCAACACAATGGACTTAATGTTGTCTGAGTGCTGTACTTGCTAGTTGCTCCGACAAAAAAGAAAACTTCGAATTGAGACATTTTTTGGCTTAGCAGCTGCGTGGGCCGGGGAAGTGAAAACTAAATGAGTGTGTCTTATATAACACGTATAACACAGAAGTCGGTTTAAAAAAAGGGAGCTTAAAGCCTTCTTCTTCTTCTTAATTCGCGCAATAACCGCTTACGCGATTTTGGCCGAGTTTAACAAAGCACGCCAGTCATTTCTTTCTCGTGCTAACCGGCGCCGGTTGGAGACACCAAGTGAAGCCAAATCCTTCTCGATCTGATCTTTCCAACGTAGAAGAGAACTTCCTCTTCCTCTGCTACCACCAGCTGCTACTGCATCGAATATTTTGAGAGCCGGAGCGCTTGTATCCATTCGGACGACATGACCCAGTCAAACGTCTGGGATTAGCCCAAGTATCGTGTGGTTGTGCGCTGGGTTTGGGACCCGCCACTTAAAAATCTCCAGTACCTTACTAAATCTTTCAGTCATAGTTCTATAATTCCGCCTAGGTTCTTATGCTTCGAGCTATCTGTATATGTATAAATTGAGGGCCTCTTCTTGGCTTAAAACGAGCCAGTTTAGTCTGATACTGACTGTTATTCTATTATATAATACAATGACTATATTTTGGAGCGCCATAAATCTTTGGGCGGCGTCAGAGAAATTATAATTAATGATCACTTGAGTGGTACAAGTCCAAATTGAATTACTAAAAAATGTCATTTACACATACAAATTTATTCTGCGTTAACTGAAGTCTAGTGGTTTTGCGTGTGCCTACTATTCGCTTGGACCACGCTTCGATGCCCACTTTGGATATAAGACATCAATCAAAGAACTGCTGCTTTGCTAGCAGCGATCGCAACATTCCTACGACGGGCCGTACACAAATTTAAATTTAATGTTGCTCCAGTTTCATTTCCTTCGAATTTCAATCTTTTTAAGTTCCCTCTTAGGACTGCTTTTGTTGCTGGCATCAAAGAGACTGCAACGATGTAGAGTAAATACGGATAGTCTACTTTCATTTCTTTCTAAGCAACCATCCATGCTATTGTATTTATTTCCGCTCTCCCCGAACACATTGCATTTTATTGTTGAGCGCGCAGTTTGCCATCTACATCTCGTGTTTTTAGCAACACGACATGAACATGCATCAATCACTGGCAAAAAATGATACTGTGCGTGTGAGTGTAAAGAAGTCGTAAATTTTTATAGCTACCAAACATCAAAGCTGGCCCTTATCAACAGCATATTGCAAGTATGCGAACAGGGAAAATCAACTGCATTTACGTTTGACTGAAGGAAGCGCAAAATGAAAGGAAGGTTTTGATTTACTGAGAAAAGTTACAAACCATGTTTCTAATTTCAATTATCACTTCATTGAACAGGGAAAGACGCAAGCACAATCTCTTATGGAAAAAGAGCACAAAATTACAAAAGAAAAGTGTAAAAAGACTAAAGTACTGCAGAATGAAATCGATTTGGTAGTAAACTGTATAAGTAACTCTACGAATATATATCGACAAGTAGGTGTGTGATAAGTGTTGCTAGATTTGTGTGCTTTATGTACGCGTTGCTTAGATATTATCGTACATCTTCTTGCAAATATTTGCGGATATGCCCCCATTTTATGTTCAATCATTTTCCTTTGTGCGGGATGTATATAAAAAATAATAATGAAATAAAATCGTAGTTGGTAAAGCAAATATTTTTTTTGCATTAAATGCAAGTATGAGTTTCATAAATTTATACTGTTACTAAAATTCCGAAGTTTCCAAACAATTTTGTGATTTTCCTGTGGTGTTCATAAAACTTTGCCCTTCCACTACTTTCGCCTGCCGCCATACACCTCAATAGATCTTGAAGCTTTCAGTATTGATTGTTGTAACTATTTTCTATAGATGTATTTGTATATCGCTAACATATACACATTCTGTAAAAAAAGTACCTGGATATGAATATTTAAAAGGGCCATAGTGTAATTAAAAAAAAAAAAGTTAATAAAAAATGTCATGTAGTCGGATTGTCTGATAGAAGGAATTCTTTGAAAAAAGGCAAGTTTTGTGAAAAAAAGATAACTGAGAAAAAATAGCTGGCCAAGACCTCAACAAATTTCAAACACAACTGTCCCATTCATTTGACAGGGCTCCGGCTGCCTTCGAGGCGTCCGTTTTGTGTCATTGGAATGCACATATAAACGAAAAATTGGGAGAGCTCTGCGGTCAATTTCCAGAAAATGCATTTGAAAAGAGTTTTGATAATTGAATTATTCGTTGGCGTAATTGGACGAATTTGGAAACTAATTGTACAGATATATTTTTTATTTAGCTGAAATTTTAGAGGTTCTATTTCGCAAAAAAAAGTAATATTCATATTCGAGGATTTTTATTGCTTTGTAAAAATATTAGATTGGAGAAAAAGAAATCCATTATTTTCCCGATAAGATGGCTGTAGTGATCGATATCTCGTAAAGTATCGGTCAAACAGTTTAAGGTTTACGCTTGTTGTCAAGGTGATATTTCACACTTAAAATATTCCTTTCCCGTTTTTTGTTTGTTCCATTCAATTGCGAATTACCGAGTGTTAACAAAGGAAGTCAACGGGGGAAAAAAATTAGTTCTGTACACCTTATTATGGTGCCGATACGTGGAATTTTGGTTTCGTCGATTCCGCTCAGGCATTTTTTATATTAAAGAAAATGTCGGTAAAAATCACAGAAACAATTCAAGTTGACCTTCATGTTAGTAGTCGTAGCATCACCTAGGAACTAAAGATCGATCAGAAAATATTTCAAACCATTTGCGCAAAATTTGTACAAAAAATAATTCATTTCTTTTTCTAATATTAACAATAGAAAATTAATTAATTATATTTATAAATATTCAATGCTGAAAATTATGGTGTGGGGTTTCTTGAAGTGAAATATCAGAAATTTTTTTTTTCAACATTTTAAAAAAATATTTGTACACTTTCAAGATAAAATGTATTAACAAAAAATAAATAAAAATTATTTGAGAAAAAAAAATTGCATCTACATATTTTTATCGAATTTTTTATCGAAAATTTTTTTTGTTAATTTGAGTCGCAAATTGTTTCCCAAACAAATATTAGCAATATGGAAAAAATTTATTATTTTCATTAATATACAACGCTGAAATTTGTGGTGTGGGGATTTTTCAAGTGAAAGATCAATAATTCTTTCTTTTGAACTTTTTAAAAAAAATATGTTTATACTTTCAAGATAAAATATATTAAACAAAAAAAGTTTAACCTAAAGTTTAACGAAAACAATTTTTATCGGACATTTTTTTGTAAATTTTTTTTTGAACTAAATTATTTTGCTCATATTCGAAAAACACCAGCCTTTGAGATCTTTTTCTGATTTTTTTAATAATAGTCTAGATTTTGGAAGTTTTATAGTGAGTTTCTTATGAATTTTCGATTTATATGGAAATTTTTTTTTCGAAATTTTTTTTTTAAGCAACATTTTTTTGCTCATATTCAAAAAACACCAGCCACTGAGAACTTTTTCTGATTTGCTTAATAATAGTCTAGATTTTGGAAGTTTCATAGTGGGATTCTCATGAAATTTCGAGTTATATTCAAGATTTTATTAATAGTTTTTTTTCTAAAATTTTTAGTAAAATGTTTTTTTAACAACATTTTTTTGCTCATATTCGACCAGCCACTGACATTTTCTGCTCAGTTTTGTAATAATAGTCTAGATTTGGAAGTTTCATAGTGGGGTTCTCATGAATTTTCGAGATTTTTACAAATACGTACAGCGTCCAAGTAGAAAATGCAGCTCTATCTAAGCCAATTAGTGGGCCAGTGAAATCCCAAAAATTTATTTTTTTAATAAAATATATTTTTTTTCAAGCACTTTTTGTAAAAAATTTTTATAAGAAAAAAAAAAAATTGTGGTTGTATTCGAAAAGTACCAGGATCTGAAATTTTTTTCTTATTTTTGTAAGTCTAGACTTTGCTCAAAAATCCAGAAATTTGCAAAATAAAGCTTTCACGAACCGAATGAAATCTCAAAAAAAAAAAAATGTTTCTAATAAAACGTTTATTTTCAAAATATGTATTTTAATTTTACTTTCTCTTATACTCAAACCTATAAATAATTTGCAATCAACGACTTTTTTAAATGGATACCATTTGTTCATGGAATCGGTCACCAAAAAAATTCCATGGTGTTGCCTCAATTCATTATTGAAACTTTTGTACCATTTTTCGTGCCCATCTCAAAGGAAACAATTCAAAAAAGCAACAACTCAGTTCTGCCCACATCGTTTTATGCTTTTTGTATTTTATTGCGTGCATTATTCATTTTGCTGCTCGACCGCTGTCATTTTTCATGTTCCACAGACCTCCATGATTCATATCATCAAATGCCGGGTAGTCTAATGTTCGCCTCGGCTCGGCTGTGCACCAAAAGCCAAAAACTGTCCAAATTTATAGGTTTGTAAATTTATTTCATTTTTATTAGTTTTTGGCATGAGTTCAAATTTGTTAGTCAACAATACTTAGTATGTATATGATTTCCATAGCCACAGACAGACAGACATTTGAGTTTTTCATGTTTATATATTAGTACACAACTGGCTGCAAAATGTTTCTTTTTTGAGTTTGTATATGAAAGTATCGGAGTGTAGCTCTTGTGCTGCTTATTTGAACGATGCATTTTCCTCTTCACCAGTAATGTAACAAATGTAGCAAGGAAAAGCATTCAAAAAAATGAGCAAAAACACAAAAATAAGTTCAAAACTTAAAAAATATTTGGTATGTTGGTATGACCATCAAGTTAACAAAAGTGATGAACACAACAAATCTCTTAGTAGCCGTAGTAAGAAAAATTACAACAGAAATATATAAATATCAGAGCCATCAATTTGTGTACGCTCCAGTTCGCTAAAGCATTCGTTCGCCAGGCATGTTTTGCTACAATTTTTTTCCGCGTTAAGCTCGTTTACATATTTTTTATTTACTCCATCAAAAACATGCTTGTTGTTCGTTCTATTGCTGCTTTTGTTATTGTTATTATAATTTTTATCTTTGTTTATTGTCGTCCATTATCTGTCACTTCATATTGCATTTACATGCCAATCGCTTCTTCTTCTCGACCCATCATCAATTAGCGCGGCGACTTAGCCTTGTCCAGGGTAGTGACCGCGTGACCTCTATTCTGCTTTTGGCGCATCAAAGCTGTTTCTTCCTTAATTTCGTTTGGGTTTTTATTTCTGATTTTACCCCACTGCCAGCAATGCTCTTAGCAGTAACGCAGATAGCGGGGATTAAAATGATATAATCTTTCAATTTAAGTTCCTTTACAGGCATCCCATTTAATTAAACTGGTTTCCCCCAGCCGTAGAAATTGGGCAAGTAATTTAAATGGTGTTTGTTCATTGTCACCAATTACTTGAAATTTTAACATATTTGTATATTAAGGGAGGTTTCTTCAAAATGAGAATCTTAATTTATAGTATATAGACTTTTCTTGCTCATATTAGAGATCAAGGCGGCAGAATTTCATTAAAAGGAAATTTTACCCGTAAGATTTCTACCCCTTATCCCCTCTATCTATACATTGTTACAGATGCTTCCTGCCTTTAAGATTTTGGTTCTTTTCCCTTCTTAAGCGCTCATGCGTGCGTATGTGTTTTTGTTATAGTAAAGATTAAGTAGAGATTTCTCTCAGTATTGAAATAAATCACCGATTGGCGTACATTTTTTAAAAACTGGTTTATTTCTAGGCTCAGCTATCATAAAAAGCAAATTGAAAAATGTTTGAAAAGTATTTTATAATTTTGAAATTCAGTCAATGATTATGAAATTTTGTATAGAGATTTCGGTTCCTTTAACATCTTTATACATTTTTTAATATTTTAGAATAAAAGTATACACATTAAATAAATAAATTAAACTAAAATGATAAAGTTTTTAATTTTTCAAATATTTCAGATATATTTATTTTTATTTTATTGATGCTCCATAATATCCTTATTATGAGATTCCCATAACTTTGCGAGCTAAATTTAAATGTGTACTGAAAATCATGCTGCTGCGTGGCGTAGCTCTACCGTAGCGAAGTGACGCTAAGTTCATTAATAAACAGAGTCACTTGGAATCGCTCAACTGCTAAAAATGGAGTTTTATTATTGGATATGGGAAAAAGTTTCCGTCCTTTCTTAGCTGAAGTTACGAATTATTTAAATATTAAATAATACATGAAATTATGTGAAGTATGTGGCATTGGAAGCTACAACTTTACTCCATCTTTCAGACAGCATACGGATTCCTCTGACGAAAAATTCGAGTTCGTTTGAATTGTTCCGTTCATTGAGCCAGTTTGCGATGCTCTCATAAGAAGTGAACAGATGGTAATCCGAAGGTGCAATGTCTAGGGAATAAGGCGGGAGGGGCAAGATTTCCCAATTCAGTCCCTCTAAATATTTCTGTACCCATTTAGCAACATGTGACCTGGTGTTGTCATGCAGCAAAATTAATTTGTTATGTCTACCGTCCCATTCCGGCCGCTTTTCTTTCAGAGCTCGACTCAAACGCATTAGCTGCATTTGGTAATCATCGCCAGTGATGGTTTTGCATGGTTTAAGGAGTTCATAATAGATGAAACCCTGCTCATCCCACCAGATGTACGACACAACAATCGAAGCATGAATATTTTTTTCGCTGTCGCTGGACCTGGTTCGCCTGGTAGGCTCCAACATTTTCGACGCTTAGGGTTATCATAAGAGGTCCATTTTTCAACGCCAGTGACGATGCGATGCAAAAAACCGTTTCTTTTCTGCCATTCAAGAAGAATCTCACACGTCACCAAAGGTCACTCGATATCCCTCTCCTTCAATTGATGTGGCATCCAGTTACCTACTTTCTGGACCATTCCCATCGCGTGCAAATATTTACCGACGGTTGATTTGTCAACATCCAACTATTTGTATATATCATCCAGGGTTCGATATACGTATTCATTCAATAATTGTTGTAGTTGATTATCTTCGCGATCTTCATCACTCACATTGAAATTGCCACTTTGGAAGCGTTGAAACCACTCTTTACAAGTTGTATTTGATGGAGCGTGATTAACGTAAATATTGACCAATATACGACGTGTTTCAGCTGCTCTTTTCTTTAAAAGGTAATAATGAAGTATGACTTTCCGCAAGTGCTCTTTTTTCGAGACGAACGTAGACATTTTTGACATCACATAAAAGAGGATCTTTACGCTTCAAACGAATGTCACCTAATGACATCGAGACCTCACATATACACCTTCAGATCACCAGTATATTATTAGAGCGAACACAAAAATAGTATCAGCAGCAACACCTCTTTTACGAGGTCACATTTAGTCTATGAAACAATAATTCTTCCAGACTGGTTGAGAATTATACTTAAACTAGGGCACCGATTTAAGAATATTAGTAAAAATGGTTTTAGGCGGAAATAAATCAATCTTGTTATATCCTTATTTTATTGCAATCACTTCCATATATGCTTTACTTTTCTTTCAAAGCGAATTCGCACTTTGCTAGGCTATTAATGCACATGAATGCACTGCGGCCGCCGAATGGTTTCGGGCGTGACTACCATTCAGGAGCGCGTAGGGCTGAATCCATACATGAATATCAAATAATAGAAAAAGTTGTTTCAATTAGCGGTCAGATTTGTGGGACACAACTCGTGGATTTTGCACCATGATAACGCACCGTTACACAATGCCATCATTATTCGTGAATTTTTGACCAATAACGAAACAAATATTTTTGTATATTCGAAATATATGCATTCAGAGAACTTTTTGCTTAAGGTGTCATGCCAAAATTTATCAGCATCAGTGTATAATCCAGCACATTCCAATTTTCTTGTTTGCAACGATTACAAACTATCTAAGGCACACTTTAGAGAAGTTAGTGAATTTGCCAATGTGCTAAATTTCCCCTATGGCAAAAACTTATATACGCGCCCTTCTCTTGGAGCTCCCTGATTGTCAATTCACTGAATTAGCAGCTCATCCGTCCCCGCTTCAATGCTTCTTTGTTTTATGCTGCCTCTACTATGCGCTTCGCTTGCTAGTTCACTTGTCTCTTTGTTGCTCTATTCCCCTCTTTTCGTGCAATATCATGGTTGTCTTTAGCACGTTTCCCCTTCTGTCCTTCACCCGCCGACTCACGGGCCATTTCCATCATGACCAACCTCCAAGCCGTTGCTTGTCTGTCAATGACATTGATGCAAAGTGACAGTGGAAGCTTTAATGCTTTACGTTATTCTATACAGTGCACACAGTGAAAGTTTGCTAAAATCCAATACATGCTTTCTTATCCATGTATATATACACTTATGTATGTAGCATATCTACGTGTGTGTGTTATGCATGCTCTGATCTATTATCATGTCATGTTCTGTTTCGAGCGTTCTGGAAAAAATATGATACCAATACTCTATTATGTATTTTTTCACACTTGACAGTCGTGCAATGCGCCATTCGCGTACATACAAACATTCATTGTTGTTTTGTAGTCTATTTTATGGCGCCTTTTTGACATCTTCGCTATGCAAATCCTTCTGGGTAAAACTGCAAGGATTCAATTGTTGTTGGATTTACGTGATATGTCGCTTATGTAGGGACTCTTAAGAAATTTGATACTTTGAAATATTAATTTTCCTGACAGCGTAAACAGATGAAAATATATGATTTATTTCGCATTCGAATGCGTGACGTTTTAACGAAAAAATATTTAAGTGATTCTATAAATTTTGAATTGAGAAAATGACCATCAATACCTGCATTGTGAATATGCAATATTGTTGTCAAAATATGTAAGAAAAGCACTGCTTGTCTTAGCAGATCAATTGCAAAGCATTTTGAAACGTTGAACGTAGAAATGAAAGTTTCAAAGGTCTACCTAGAAGGGCTTGCATTTACTCTTAAGGTTTCTTGTAATTTTGAAATATATACATATTTTCTTAGACTTGTTGGGACTTCATTTTTTAATAAAATTTCAAAAAGACTTCCAGCTTTTTGGAATTAAAGCAACCATTTTTGAAGTGAAACTTCTTAGGCGTCGATGGACGAGCGTGAAAGAAGAGTAAAATTTCAAGGTCATGCAACGTTTTGGGTATTTTCGTTCCACGAGAGAGAAACAAGATATAACGGAGAGGAAAAGGAGAGAGAGAGCTATAACTTATATATCTTAGATTTACTTTAGGCTATTTTTCGTTGTGGTTGCTAATTTTTAGTGATAAGTAACACTGCCTACTTTTTGACGCTTGTTTGTTGGTGCAAACTTGTAGAAAATATATTTTTGGTGCCTACTTTTGGCGTTATATTTCCTTGGTGCCTACTGTTTGGGGCGTTTTTTGGCCCCAATTTTTTTGGCGTTTTTTGTGCCTACTTTTTGGCGCTCATTTCCGTTTCCTGGCTAGTGCTTGTGCGTACTAAAAAGTGCTATCCATTCCGGCGTCGGATTTATTGGTATTGCCTTTCGGTAATTTGTGCTGTTACTGCGGTCCTGGAATCGCTGCGTTTGTACGGGTGATAGACGCTCGGAGGAGTGCGCGTTGTTGCCACGGTTTCTGTCTGGCGTTTACCTACACCGGTCGACCCTTCTCCGTTTTTTGTAAATTTTGTCTATTTGTATTCTTTGCAAATATTGTGAATTTATTTAGATATGTATTTCTCATTCTCTCTCGGGTCTCTCCCTCTTTCTTTGTTTGCCTTCAAAGTTTCACTTCTGTTATGCGTATTACGCTACACGCACTTTTTTCTTATGGTTTGCTTTGTACGCAGAAAATACTTAAGGCTCAGTAATGAAAGTTTGATATAATAATTTAATTCATACATAATGTGATGGCATCTTGAACAGTGAATTTTTTGTAAAAATGTTGGAAACATGGTGTACACAATTGCAACTGAAGACCTGGAGACCAACGTGGAGGTGTTCAAAATATGATTAATTTCAGTTCTATTACCAAAAATTCGGCTGCTAAAGAGTAATGACAGAAAAATGTTTCCAAAAATCTGTCAAGTGACTGAAGTCCTACAGGCTAACGTAGAGGTATGCAAAATATCATTAAATTATGATCTTTTACCAGAAATCGGACTGAAAATCACTAAAAGCCGAAAATTTTTTCTAAAAATGTGCAGATAAAGCAAAGTGGAGATGAAATCGTATAAAAAACTTCATCAAAAATAAATCACTGAAACAGCAGGAAAACTATTTTTCTTTTGAAGATCGAATGTAATGCTTCTTTTATTGCACAAACATATTTGGTAGTACACTAAACAATCACAGATAATTGGTCACACTTATCCAAACACGGGGTTAGGTTAGGTTATACTGGCTGGCCGAAGATACGCAGAGACCATTTTGGCCCATAGCGATACCAGATCAGAGTCGTTTTTTAGCGAAAATATTCATCAAGATGCGCGCACTGTTTGCAAATTTTAGGAGTTTACTGAGAGCACCCATGGAGCATAGTCTAGTTTTTGAGAGAGCCGCACAGTATCATAGAAGTCGCTTCAGCTTGTGAACTGATTCCTTGCATTCGGGGGAACACTTTTGGATGATATTCTTTATGATTTTATCGCTTTTATAGCCGCTTGGCTATCCATGTAGAAGTTTATTGCGCACTTAATTTTTGCGTCTGTACATACAATTTCTGCCAGCGCCAACCCTTCTTCCGTTTTTGATCCATTGCATATTCCTTTCTGATGCTGCTACTCGGCACAAAGCGTTTGCACCATCCATCGTTAATTTAATTAAAATTTTTTAATTTAATTTTTTTTTTGTTTTTAATATGAAAAAAGAATTTCCCATTTGATTAAAGATTAAAATAGTTGCCTTGAAGCATTAAAGTTGTGTTTGTGAAACTAGAACATATTTTGGAAGATTTTTTTCAGGAATGCCATGCAGTTGGAGCCCATACTTTTCATAATGAAATGTGAAGACGAGTTAAAAAAAAAACACTTTTTCAGAATTTTCCCATCAATGCAGGCGAATGGTGAATTTTTCGCCGCGAACGTTCGCTTTGAAAAATGGTACATATAAACCTTTATGCGAATGCGTATCGCATATTTCTTATTAGATTATATTTGACTTCGGTATGAATTTAGTTGATAAACCAGTTGTTACATGGCTACCTTAAAATTTCCATTCAGCACCAACCCTCACCTTCAGTTGAAATGAAGACTAGCAGGCACAGTGAAGTGGCTTATTGAGTTCCTGCCATTTTCATCCTCAATTATTGGTAATTTACTGCAGTCTGAGCTTCAAGCCACCGTCACTCCCATACTCCGCTCCCATTCTCCACTCCAATGGTAGAGAATCATATCGGGCTGACAGTTTTGGATATCTGTTTTGAAATTAGACAATTCTCATAGTTTTCGTTTAGCTTCATTTAATTCCTGGGTACTTAATATCGCTTCCTATTGAAACTAATCACGTTTTTGGGGCCAATTTATTGTCTGCTGTCTTGCGTTAAATGCCGTGCCATGCCATGCCGTACAATTTATCTATTACGTTTCGCATAGTATCAAGAAAAATCGCAATTAACAATTTTTATGGCATAACTCGTTAAATGTTGCCCTAATAAAGTGTTTATACATTACACAGTCATTTATATAAACCACATCAGCAACAATGATTTGTGCTATTCAACTATGAGTTCATTACGTTTACTTTTCGAAGGGCTATTACCATTTATTGCATTGCCACGTCCATGAATGTCCCGTAGGAAATAGTCTGCATGCGCCAATCTCGGCCTGTGACTGTCTCTGAACTGAGCCACACAGAGAGTCTGTGTGGTGGAGAAGAGAAGTTTGCTATTCTCTTAACTACCTGTTTCTGGATACGTAGGCTTCGCAAGAATTCAGCGAGCGCTAGGCAAGTACACTAACTTGTAAGGCGGCGATATTTTATTGTCTGTGCGTGATTCGAGTAAACTTCTAAGTCTAACAAAACTTCAGCTCTCGATTGTGGTGAGAGTAGCCATGGTCCGGTAGGCACTCATGCGGTGAGCCATACATTACTTTGATCCTTTTTTGTGGGAGTTGTCTGGAATATATTGTAAAGGGTGATCAATTTAGAGGTATCAGATTTTAAATTGAAATAAAACAATGACAATTTAAATTGATTGTGCCATCTTTATTATTTTTGTCTACTACCATCCCTGACTTTAATTTTTTTTAAATCATCCCTCTCAAATATTGGTCGCAACCGCCATAATTCAGCCAGCCGTAAACACCAATTTTGAAGTACTCGCTAGAGGACATCATATATCTTCGCAAGTAATCATCATATATCTTCGCAAGTAAAAGTCCAAAGGTGTGACATCACACGATTTTGGTGGCCAATCCACTGGTCCGAGACGAGAGATAAATTGCTCACCGAAGCGATGACGCAGTAAATTCATTGTTTCATGGGATGTATGGCAAGTAACGCGGCCTTGTTGGAACCAAATGTTGTGGGGATCACCGGCTTCAAAACCAAAAATGGGTCGGATCGCTGTAAAAAATTGTTGGCCTGAGCGCGTAATACGATTTTGCGATTTGTAAACCTTGTTGGGGGCGTAATTCTTTCCATGATGAAATACCAATGAATGCTAAAAATATGATGTATTTAGTTAGACAGTAGTTACGCGAGATCTGCAAAAAAAAGAAAGAAAAGATATCTCCAATTGAAGTCTCTCTCGTACTAGTGCGACTTCTCCCATCAAGTATGAGTTCATTCAATTAGAGCTGGCCATTGCACACTGGTAGAATTCTAGGCACTTTGGAACTAGTCTGCTTTTGTCCATTAAATACCAATTCATTTTTTAGAATGTTTGCTGAACAGCTTGGCGCTATTATTTATAGTAAGGAAGACTATTTTTTTCTGCATACAATTCTGATTGGGAAATTTGCGACTGGCTCAATTGAAGTTACTCTTGACCTAGTACGAGTATGACTTCTTCCATTAGATACCAGAAATTGATGAATATTTATTTTGCATGCACCCCCAATTGGTAATTTTGCAACTGGTAAAATTCTACTCCGTCTACAACTAGTCTAATTTCGTCCATCAAACACTAGTTCATGAAATAAATGCTGGCTGAGTAGTTTGGCTTTCTACTGCAACGTACTTTTTTTTTTTGTTTTTGGTTTTACGTACTGATGCACAGGAATACATAAAAATTATGTCATTGTGCGGTTTTATGACCAAATTAGTTTCCTTTTCTTCATTTGCACTCTTTGAATGTATGCCAGTGAGTGCAATTAGCTGAGTTTGTCGGTGTTCTTAATTCCCTGAAGTGGTAACGCATTTGCTTTATTTGCTCCGTAATCTAACACACTTGAAATGACTCTTACTAACACAAATATTTCGATTTAGTTAATTGCAAATAAACTGAATTAAGGTGCAGTCAGACATAAACGGGATGGGACCTTTTCAATTCAACGACTCCGTTCTCGTAATATGGGTGACGAAGACAAGGCATGCTCTGGTAGGTTATTCATTCAAAATCGTAGAAAAAGTAGAATAGCACTGGCATGTAAGTACTTTTTCTATTACCTAAGAGGTGGTAGGTAATCAGAAAAACGTTTTGAAACCCTCGCATGAGGTTGGTTTCAAGAAAATGCTAGATATGTGGGTGTCACGCGAATTGTACCAAAATAACCTTTTGTATGGAGTTGAAGCCGCGATTCCTTGCTGAATAGAACTCCGCTGGTTGAACCATTTTAGAGCAGACGTTAAATTAAGATTACATTTGTGAGAGGTTGGACAAGTCCTAGCAGTCAAGCATTGTACTCTACCCGCATAGATTACAGTAGAAAGAAAAGAGAGATAAGATAGACATTGATGGAAATATTGGGTTGAGTTCACTCTTTCGCAAATCATTTGGATTCATTGATTAATCTTAATTTATCCGAAAGAGGATGAATATGAATTTTATCCATACTCAGTACATCGCAATCCAACAGCCTAAGTCTGATTCTAGAAAACGCCAGACAGTTCCATAGTAGCCATATACTGATCACCATTGTGCTCTGTGATTAAACCCACCAGTACTCCGAAGTCGTTCCCACTAAGTTTTATGAGAGAAAGGTCGCTAATTTTCTGTTTGGTTCTTTCACAAAGCACTTGGCTACTCTGCAGGATCCCTACTCAGATCAACGCCTTCTATGCGTAAACCTCATGAAGTCGTCAGTCCATTTTGGAATCGTTGCAGAATTGACACCTAGAAGGCGTACAGAGGCTAGTGGAACGCTTGCAGAGCCTTTATTAGCCAGTTTTTTAGCCAACTCGTTCCTTGTAATACCACAGAAGCCAGGCACCCAAATAAGACAAACTTTAATGAGTTTGCAACACCTCTCAGTTTTGTCTTACATTCACGGACTAATTTCGAAGAGCAGCGTGGGTTAGCAAAGGCGTTTAGTATAGCTTGACTGTCACTACAAGTTCCAATTACAAGCAGACGGTTACTGGTGATTTGAGAACAAAAGCTAGGTCGAGAGCGTACCGCAGTTCTTTTTCGTTTATTTCAACTAAAAATAGTACAGATTGCTGCGACCCCAATTTAATAAGAAGGGATCTTGAGTAATAATATAGAGTTGAAAATAAGGAGGATGCTAAGCAATGTCAATGAAAATTCTTTAAACTTTCATTGGCGTTTAAAGAATTTCTTTAAGCGGTTAGAGGTAGTCAGAGGCCCGAAAAAATTATGATTTTTAATTACCTTTTTTTCCTAGTCAGTTGCTTTATTTTACAAAAATTAAAACATAGCATTAATACATTCGTCTTGACTTCAGCTAAATTTAAAAAAAAAAATTAATATTCGTAAAAGTTATCGCTGTTTGTGTGGAGCCCGTTTCTGCAGATATCCCTTGCGGTGATCATCACAAGTCCTTGGAGATTCATCTAAAATCAATCGGACAAGAGAAATTAGTTTTATTCACAGATAATCTTGTGCCTGATGAAGCTATTTGTCTTTCAAAATTAACAATATGGCGGCCTCAGGAAATAGTTTTCAGATTTTCGAGAAAAAACCGACAATTAATTGTTAAAAAAAATGAAAGTTAAAAAAAAAAAATTCTTCGATCAGGTACACCTTTTTTATGTTTTTCAAAAGCAGTATAAATTTTATTGAAATTTACGACGCGGTTTTTAAGTAACAGTGATCACCTTTGTTAATTGTTGAATAACTCGAAAAGTATTTGTCGGATGCACTTCAAATTTGCACACAACGTTTTTAAGATATTATACTTTAAGAAAATGCAAAAAAAATTTAGTTTTTTGAAAATTCTGATTACCCCTAACTCCTTAAAGGCATTCACATTTTTTGACTTCTTGATTTCTAGATTTCATTCCATTTCGCTCTAATCGAATCATTTTCATTACATCCATTCAAACTCATTTCTGTGCCAGTGTAAGGTGACGCCAAAAACATTAAAAGTTTTAGCTGCTCAATGAAAATATCACATTTAGATTTGGCAACGCTGCCAAAACCAATTGAGCCACTTAAATGTAATTGCGTACATCCACTTACCGCGATAATTTCTAACTTTCAATGCGTAAACTTAAGGCGGCCCTTGACATTTTGTAAGCAAAAGTTCAGGTGCAAGAAATTGCCAAATTCTAACACTCGTTTAAGTAAACACAGGAATATTTGTTGCAAGTATAGATGTATGTTTTTAGCACACACCAGCTTACACGCACTTTGAGTTCTAGCCGGGTGGCTTTAACGATGAGCAGTCAAAATTCCATCGACAACTTACATGCGACAATATTTCAAAAATTAAATGGCGCCACCTGTATATGAGTATATGTCTCAGTCTAAAAACTTGTAGACATGCATGTACGTATGTTTGTATGTAAGCGCAGGCAAGCAGACAGGCTCATTAAGTGATGCCACTCTATGTAAGTATTGTATGCCGGATTTCTACTCGCTGTTCATATATTTGTAACCCTAAGTAAGTGAACAGGTATGTATGTGTGCACACGCCAATGTATGGCATGCTAACCTCATCTTCTGCCCTAAAATGCTAATTTGGTAATAAAATTTGTCTTTCTTTTTTTTTTTTGTTTTTACTTTTGTGTTTGCTTTTCAAAGCTACAGGTAAGTAAGCCTGCAGACACACATCACATTCCTCTGTCTGGTTGTTAGACAAATTCGACAAGGTCATTGCCATATAGGCATATACTTTGGTATATAAATAAAGAAGACAGTTGGAAAAATTCCGATGTGCGCTCATCTTATTAAATTTTATTTTCAATTCAACAATGCCACAATCTAACAACAGGAATTTTGATGGTTTTCTGTTACTTCTAACGTATTGAAATCTTTTAGTTTACATTGTGTGACTTCATTTTTGTGGTGGTTAAAAATTCTTATGTCGAGTGAGTTAATTTTTTTTACTTATGGCTGTCGAATCAAGTTTTTATATGTGCGAGGAGGATTATTTCGAAATATTAAAAAAAATAAACCATTGAACGGCTGTCAGCGAATTTTAAGTAATCAGACAACTCTTTGTTTACGACATAAATTAAGTTCCACTGATTATAATTTTATATCAACTAGTGACATTTCGAGTATCTCTCCTTATGATACACAGATGGTTCCAAAACGCTCCAAGGAGTAAGAGCAGGAATAGTGAACCCTAGAACACACAAATCCCTAACTCTAAGTACACAAACCACGATTTTGCATGCGGAGCTCTTCGCTATAATGGAAACAGTAGATATTGTATCCAAAAGAGGACTCGAGCAGTAAAAATTAAAATACTTGAAGTTAAAGTCCTAATAGAGTGTAACAATGCACTCAACAAACTGGCCACTCATAATCAGGTCTCACAAATTTGGGTGCCAGGACATGAGGGACACGAAGGAAATGGTAAGGCAGACTTTTATGCCAAAAAGGGGGCAGAAGGGCTATTTATTGGAGCAATCCCATTTTTCGGCTTAAACAAAAATAACATAAAACAGAAAACCAAAAAATGTATCCAAACTAAAATCAGGAAACACTGAAACGGCACAAGTGGCCTTAATCACTCCAAAAAGTTTTTGAACTACAATGCCAACAGAGCAAAATTTGCTAGATAAAAGGGCCTCAGATTACTGTTTGGAGCTCTTACAGGTCACTCTAATAAACACTTTAACATAATAGGCTTATCCAGAACAAGATCATGCAGGTTCTGCTGTGATGAGGCATTAGCTCACAGGATACACAGAATCCTGGGCTCGTACCTACTAGAAGAGGAAGACCTAACACTTTCTCCCCCTAAGGAGCTGGTTCAAGCCCAAGTTGTTTCGTTATCAACTGAATAACGACTGATGGGAAGGGCGTAAGAGTGCGAGGGAAATGGACGGGCTTATTTCTGCTGTCAAGTCTCCTGTGACTATTGTACTGATCCATAAGTAAAAACACTCTCAGCTGGTTGTAAAAACATGCTCACAGCTGAGATGCAATGATTCCTCTCCTGATCCACTCTTTTATGTAATATTCATAGATAATCGTACCAAAAAGTCTAAAAAATGTCATTCAAATTATATATATCTCAATAAAAAAATATTACTATAGCTAAGAAATATATTAAAAATATTTGTTATTAATTTTTCAAGTCAAAGAGATTATTTTATATATTTTTTTGATATTGTTTTTAATGCTATCATAAAAATTATAATTTGGCATAGCAGCTCGGCTAATAAGCTCAAGCAAAAATACCAAGCACTCACACTATTACACGCTTGACTGTCTGTCAAACTCGCACCATGGGTGCCTGTCAAAAAATAGAAAGAAAAAGAGTGTTTTTACTTGTATTTTTTGTACAATACATATCACGTAGCTGACAAAGTTACTCCCAAAATTTTGCTTCGGATGGCCAAGTAAACTATAATATTATTCTTGACTCCTTAAGGGGTTAGTGGTACAGAATTTTCAAAAAATTGGATTTGTTTTTTTTTTGCAATTTATTAAAGTATAGTATATCAAAAATATTTTGTGAAAATTTGAAGTGAATCCCACAAATATTTTTCGAGTTATTCAACAATTAGCAAAGGGCGCTTGGGCGCTCCGGAGCGTTCCAGAGCAAGTAGCAAAACTTCGAATGCCTTTTTCTCATAACTATAATATTTGAACTGGTGATTATTGTAACTTAAAAACTATTTTTGAAAAACATAAAAAACTCGTGCCTGATGGAGGATTTTTTTCAAAATTTTTAAATTTTTTAAATAATTAATTCTCGGTATTTTTTTTTTAAATCTCAAAAATATTTCCTGAGGCCGCTATGTTGCTAATTAAAAAAATGGTCTGTTACAAAATTATCTATTAATAAAACTAATTTCTCTACTCCGATTGATTTTAGACGAATCTCCAAGGGCTTGTGATAATCGTCGCAAGAGACTTCTAGAGAAACGGACTCCACAACAGCGATAACCTTTACGAATATAAATTTTGCTGAAGTCAAGACGAAACATGATGTATTAATGCTATGTTTTTATTTTTGTAGAATAGAGCAATTGACTAGCAAAAAAAAAAATATAGAAAATCATCATTTTTTCGGGCCTCTGACTATCTCTAACCCCTTAATAAAATATTGCGGTAAAGCGGAACGTTTTTTTTAAATGAAAACTACGCACCGCCTCCAAGATTAAAAAAGATAAGCTCTTTTGCAACCCTTACAAAAAATAATTTTTTCGCTATCCTTTATGTTATAAATGAACAAAAACGGAGTAAGTTAGTTATTTTTACCGAAAAGTGGAGTTAGTAGTAGTAAAAAACAAAAAATAAAAAAATTCTCATTCCCCCAAAACACTTATCCTTTCTAACCTTACTCCCGCACAATAGTCAGCGCATTATTTGCATTGTGGCTGCTAAAACAAGAAAAAACTAAGAAAAGCCACACAGTTACACAATGCATCAGTGGCGCCAGAAAGAGGAAGCGGGCAATCGCGATAATAGCGCAAACACACTAAATTTAGCGAAGTCCTCCACCATCTGTGTGATTCTTCTGTCAGAAAAATCTGAAACACAGATGGCGCTCAAAGCAGTAAGAAGGCGTTGTTCCTCAGCAATAACAGGTGGGCATTCCCACTAACTTAGGACTGGTAGCGGCAGGCTAATCACCTACCCTGTCAGAAATCAAAATAGATTAACGAAACCAACGCAAGACTGAGTCTTGTCGAGGCCCTATGCTCCCTATGAACGAGGTCTTCTGCTGATAGTCGAGATTTTAAGCGCGGAAAAGATATCAGCACCAAAATTACCCTGAAACGTTTATTATTCTATGTGAGTCATGCTGTTAGCATGCAATTTAAAAAAAAGGTCTGCCTGTATGTGCGTGCGATTTTGACTTTTTTTATTTTTTTGTATTTTTTCTTTGGCTTTCACTCATGTTACAAATCATCAATTCGAAGTCTTTAAGCGTGTTTGCAACTCATGCTCGTCTCGTTACCAACCTGGTTACATATAAAAAAATTGGACTCTGTACAAATTAGAAGTGTTTACCTTTTCATTTTTTTACCTCATATCATTCTAGTTATATATCCACCCTGCTTCATGTAAGTAAGTATATTTAATTGCTTACATATGTAGGTTGAACAACTTACCTCCACTTGAAATTTAATTCCTTTTTCACTTCACTTGATTGCATCTGAAGTACACTTATGCCTTAATAAGACATTTACATTTTAAATTATTCCCAGCTCACCTGAAGTATTCAATTGTCTGAGTGCAACGGAGGTAAATTTTTTTTCAATAAGTGCGTGCGACTATTTCTGTGAGCATAATTTTTTTGTCCATTTACATTACAGCTCCTGTGACATTTACGTTCAAGTGTTTTTATCAGCTCTTGTCTGAGCCATAAACAAATTTGTGGTGCTTTTTACGACTGTCCGATCTAATTAAATATGTCTGCAGTATTATTTCATTTTTCCATTTACTATTCACTTGTGAATTTTTAGGGAAGTGGTAATTGCTTAAATGAGCGATATAAATTCAAGTGTATTGACTTAAAAAGAAAAATTCCAAGTAAGATAAAACTTTTATATTTTGCGCAAATCACCTTCAAATATGACTTTTACGCTGTAAGTCTTTAAAGCTCTTCATATTCTGAGTTCAATACTTTAACTTAATTTGATACTCTTGAAATCAGCACGCATTTCTTTCCGTTGCTCCTCAAACATTTGCCTTTTAAATATTCACCCAATTATTTTGCAGTTTATGCCGCCTCGAAGTATGCTTCCATGTTGCCTTTGGTTCTATTTAATTGTGCGCCATTGCTTTGCGCCTGCTTGCCTTCTTATTTACAGCTTTTACGCTGAAATTGACCCCATTTTGCTGACATTTGAAGCTGATTTTAATTACTAATTTATTATGCCTTACGTTTAGTTTCACTTGTATGCAAGCGATGTGGAAAATGTCGAAAAATCTACATGTAATCATACGGAAAGCAACATAATACTTTCATTAGTAGACATTTGTATACTTAAATAGTAGACAACGTAGTAGGAAATTTTGTGCCTTGATAAGATAAATTTGGGAAAGAGAAATAATGGCAAGAAGGTTTTATTCTAAGAAGACTCATTAGTTTCGTCCACTGTACAGCACAAAATTAAGAAAAAATAATTTAAAAAGAATAAAAAAATTAAAAACAAAGCTTTAAATTAAAAAAATTAAGAGATTAAAAATAAAAAAAATTATATAACATCAAAAAAAAAGAAAATGTTTAATCAAAACAAAAAAATGGAGATATTAAAACAAAATTATATAAAAAAACTAATAACAAATTACCGATAGCGGCTTATACTCGTAGTAAAGAGGCACAAGAAAATGCTTAAACTTGATGACTGAAATTTTTTAAGTTTGTCAACATTTTTCTTTGGCTTGGACAAAACGACATACAAAATCAGAAGATCCTTAGTTTGAGGTTTAAAATATGTTCAAGAATTGTGTGCGCAATAATGCGAAAATATTTTTTTTGAAATACATTTTCATTAAAATACATTTATTTGTTTTTATATCTTACAGTAATTTTTATTTTTTATTCTAAATTAATTTTTATTATTTATAATTAATACATTTTATTATTTATAATTTATTTTAATAATCTGCGGTAGAAAGTACCTCACAGTCTAGACAAAAATGTATAGAAAAACAAGTTAAATTTGGCAACTAAAATATTACGACGACATAGACATAGCGCAGCGAATAAAGATCCAGCGGTTACGTTGACTGGCTCATGTCGTCCGAATGAATACAAACGCTCCGGCTCAGAGGGTATTCGATGCGGTAGCAGCTGGTGGTAGCAGAGGAAGAGGAAGACCTCTTTTGCGTTGGAAAGATCAGGTGAAGAAGGACTTGGCCTTACTTGGTGTGTCCAACTGGCGCCGGTTAGCACGAGAAAGAAATGACTGGCGCGCTTTGTTGAACTCGGCCAAAATCGTGTAAGCGGTTACCGCGCCAATTAATAAGAAGAATACTATTTCAATTTAAGTAACTAAATTTAAATTTTTTACAAAATTAGATTTAGATAAAGCGTAAACATGCAGACTGAAATGGAATATTAAATTATAGTCTCGAAGTGCGCAAGCAATGGGTGCATTACTCGCAAATTTAGTATTAAACTTGTCTCCATAAAAAGACTACAAATTCTGAGGACTTCCTTGTGGGACATTAAAGCTTAGCCGCTCAAGTAGAAGTGCACATTCAATGATGTGCTCAATAACATTGAAAATAAACAAAAGGGAAAAGACAATCCTTCACATTTCTTAAGATTTTAGATTAATAAGCCTTAGCCAAGAATTAACGATGGAACAGGAGCGTCAAGTCATAGGGCACGTAATACCTGCGTAAGAAATATTTTTTGAACGCGCTCTGTTCTATAAATTAGTTTATCAGTTTATAAGTATACGCATCAGAAGATTTAGATGCATTGCAACGAATGAATCTTAAAACCGAGTACGATTTTGAAAGTATAAAATAAATGGGACCACTGAAGGAAATATAAGCAAATACTCCAAAATACCTAAACTCTGTTACATTTTGTAGTAAATTATTAAAAATGTTGTAGGATGAGTTAAAAACGTACTGAAACCTCGAAAATGTTAAATGAAAACATTTTTTAATATTCAAAGACAGATGCGACCTCATGCACAATCGATGGAGACTGTTCAAGTCGAGTTGAAGCTTCTGAGCATTCAATGAACCCTTAACAGATGAGAAAAGCAATAAAACCGAACAGGAAACACATTTGCTTATGTCAATGATGAAAGTGATAAAAAAAGAAGTGGCCCTAAAATGCTTCTTTGGCGGCCACCTGGAGTAGCAATAAGGTAGTTTGATAATACTTAAGAAATTATTACCAGACACCGTCTGTCCGTCAATTATGACTTAAGCCATTGCAGAAAGGTGGAGTTAAAGTCCAAGCGAGCTTACTTGTACATATACTAGAATCTTATGCGACACTTTGTCAAATGCCTTAGAGAAGTTAGTATAAATGCAATCAACTTCGAGTCGTTTGAAAATGTTGACATACAGAATTCACTAAAACTAGTAAGATTAGTAGCTGCAGAGCGGTCTGTTATAAAACCATGTTGGTTTGGGTTAATTAAAGACTTAATAAATTTTATCGTTTACTGGATGCATTCAAACAGGTTAGAGATGCATGATAACTTGGAAATCTTGCGAACATAAATTTTTCTGCAGTTTTTAAAAAAGGTGTGATGATAGTGAATTTCCATTCATTTGAAACAGTGTGCGTAGATAAAAACTTGCTAAGAATAATCTCAAGAGGAATGGCCAACGCTGGATAATTCTTGAGCAAGATAGCTGAATAACCGCCAGCACCTGTATGTGCCTAAGGTTTTAAAACCTCATGAGATCTTTTTACAGATCAGCCAGCACTACTTAACCTCACCTATATGGAAGAAAACACATCACACCTTCAAACCCAAAAAAAAAAAAAAAAAAAATTTAAGAAAACATTATAAAAAATTAACGCGAATTTTGAGCTACCGTAAAGTGACACTTTATTGCATAAAATTTTGATAAAATTTTTTCTAATTTTTGGAAATTCTGTATGAAGCTTGGAACTTTTACTTGTATGGCTTTTCTGTAATATAAACCGTTTTTTATAATCAAGTAAAAAAATATATTTAAAAATAAATAAATAGTCAAAACGTTTCAAAATGTTGTGCTACTTTAAGGGGTTAGGGGTAGTCAGAAGTTCCAAAAAAGCTGTAGCTTCCAAAGTTCTAGTTATATCCATCACATGGTTTCATTTTATTATTGTTTGAAGTAAGCAACTTTTTGTTTATTAAGGGTTTAGAAGTAGTCAGAATTTTCAAATAACTGACTTTTTTCGCATTTTCTTAAAGTAAAGGGAACTGGTGATCAATGTAACTTAAAAACCGCTTTGAATAAAATTTATATGGCTTTTGAAAAATATAAAAGAAGTCGTGCCTGATCGAAGGATTTTTTTTTTAATTTCGATTTTTTTTTAAACAATTAATTGTTGGTTTTTTTCTCGAAAATCTGAAAAATATTTCCTGAGGCCACCATATTAGTAATTTTGAAAAACAAAAAAAACAGCCACCATATTAGTAATTTTGAAAAACAAAAAAAACAAAAAAACTTCGATCAGGCACAAGATTATCCATTAGTAAAGTTGTGATGATCACCGCAGGGGACTTCTGGAGAAACGCGCTCCACACAAACAGCGATCACTTTTACAACTATTTATTTGTCAACATTTTATTTGTTCAAATTACGCTAACGTCAAGTCGAAACTTAATATATTAGTGCAATGTTTTTATTTTTGTAAAGTAAAGCAATTGACTAGCAAAAAAAAAAAATTATTAGAAATCATCGTCCGATGGTCCGACCTCTGACTAACCCTAACCTCTTAATAGTATAGCTGATGATTTACCCAAACTCGTTTGACCATTTTTATTTAATAACTAATAACTAATAATAAAAATACTAATTAGCTAAACATTTCCCCAAGTGATTTATGCTTAGTTTCCAACTTTCACTAATAGGTTCATTCAAAAGTTACACGGCCAAAGACAAAGTGATTTCGTAGTAGGTGTAATTACATTTATCTTTTCCTTCGATGTTTCCGATTGCCCTTCAATTACCATGTCACGCTTAGTCATTCAATTATGTCATTTATTTATTACACACACATACATATATATGCAGTTCCGGTGCATATTCAAAGCGTTGAGCAAGCAAAAATTAATGAGAGCAAATACACTTACATGCATTTTCGAAAATGTGCTAAATATATTAGAGCTGCCGCATTTATGTAAGCTCAGTGACTTTACACATCCTTTCTCTCAATGTGAGAATCATCATAAGGCAGCAGGAAGTTGAGTTGAGTTAATGCTGTATAAATAATGTGGCGGAAGACTGACAGGACATTAATTACACACACTAATGAGCCAGCGGGTGTGGCGATAGATGGAGAAATCGAAGGGGGTTCGAGAACTGGTTAGAAAGGTCGTGGGGCTTATTGGATAGCTCACTTAGTTATTTGTTGTTCGATATACAGATAAGTATGCCTGTATGTATGTGAGTGTTTTAAATAAACTGTGCAGCAGCATTTGGTTTATGTTGGTGCAGTTACTCGTATGTAAAGATTTTTGGTAAGACAGATTTATATCAGCAGTCGAAATATATCCAACTGTCATTTCTCTTCATACAGTGGGCTATTTAAATAATTTATGGCAGGCTTAGGGGTGGGGTAAGGGGAAAACGCGAGAAATGCGAAATCATTATTGGCGCTTGTTCTTGTGTTCCAGAGCTATCTGAGAAATTCGGTATGTTATTGGGGGGGAAAATTGTTTTTCGCGACTTTAGCCTTCGAAATGCAGCGCGTGGACAATTCATGGGAGCGTCGATTGTGTTTAGTTTTCTGTATGTATTTACTTATATGTATGTAATATACCAGTTTGTACTGTAGAAGCTGACCTCAGTTACCCTCTGAAATTCACTGTAGACATTAGAAGTAGCAATTTCAAAGTATTTGCACACCTTTCAAGAAAATTAACGAAATACATTTGACAAAGTAAGTAAACGCAAATGCTTAAACAAATACACAAAGAAGCACGAAGGTGTAAAAAAGTATAAAGAAAATGCAATTGTCTATAACAAATTTGATTAAAGTGAGTGAGCAAATACGGTTTGGGGTAGCAAAAAGTTGAAAGAAAATTAGGTTGATGGCACGCTAGCGCTCATGCAAGACATATACGTTATTATGCTTGTACATTAGGGTGACTAACCCTAAAAAAATTTGATTTTTTCCACATGAATTTTATATTTTAAGACTTCTGCTAAAATATTTAGGTAGAATACTAAATCTGATTTGAAAGTACCTTCATTTAAAAAAAATTTAAAGAAAACTTAAAAAAAAAACAAAAATTAAAAAAGAGCAGTTGTAAAAAATTTTTTTTGTTTCAAACATTTTTTTAAATTTTTTTTTTTAATTTTTGTTTTAAAAGTTTTTTTTATGTGTTTGAAATTTTTGTTTTAATTTTTGTTTTAAATTTTTTTTAACATTTTTTCGTCCTAAAAAATCAGCTCACATGATAGAAGAATTTAAGTCTGCATAACAATATTTAAAAGTTTTATCAACGGGACTAAAGATACCTTCAAAATCAAATTTTTATAAAAAAAAGTGTTCTTTTAAAGTGTTTTCCAAATTTTTGTTTTAAAAATTGGCTCTAATTTTTTTTATTTTGATAAAAAATTTTTTTTTTACAATTGTTTTTTTTTATTTTTGCTTAAAATTTTTTTTTTTAATTTTTTTTATTTGTTTAAAATTGTTTTTTTTTTATTTTTGTTTCAAAAATTTGTTTTATAGTTTTTTTATTTGTTTTACATTGTTTTTTTGTAAATTTTTGTTTAAATTTTTGTTTTACATGATAGAAGAATTTAAGTCTGCATAAAAATATTTAAAAATTGTATCAACTGGATTAAAATAATGAGATTTTCTATGCTATTTTTTTACTTTTTTTCTGAAGATAGCTTTAAGAAAAACTTAAAGAATGCAGCCTATTCTTGGCAGATTTCAGCTCTTAGTTTATCAATGGAAAGGTATTTTTGCACCAATCGCATTTCGTGGAAATATAATAAATAAAAATATACAAAAATATTTTTACTTGCAACTAGCATTATTTTCGTTCTGTCGAAAAAATTTTTAAACAATTTTGTTTGAAGATTTGATGGAAAAGTTTAGTATATGAGGTAATTTTTTGGAAAAAAACATTGGGGAAAACAATATTAAAACAAATGTTTAAAACAAAACGTAGAAACAAATACAAAAAAATTGTTTTAACCATTTTTTATAAAAACTCGATTTTAGAGGGTACTTTGCCATCGGTCTAACTCACGTAAATTTGTTTTTTCTGAGACTCTTCTATTATTTCAGATCATTTTATAGAAAATTTTCTTAAATAAATTTATTTATAACAAAAAACTCGTTTTTCTTTAATATATATTCAAATCGTGCGCAACTCACGCAAATCTTAATATTTTTCGGAAATATTTTGTCGCAAGTTTTAATTTCATTTAATTTTATATTCAATTCTATAATTTCGTAGCCAACACAACACGGACTGTTTTTTGTATGGAATCCGTCACACTCTAATGTACATATGTGTGCCCCATAAATTTGCAGGTCGCACAGTAGATGTCAACAACTCCATTCTTCCTTTTCAATAGATACATTAAACAATCTCCATTGTCGCAATGTGTGAAAGTGTACATTGATGGTAAATGAAAGAAAAATATGTACAATGAGAAATAAAATTCAATATTTACATATATTGGTATACACCTAACTATGTATACATCTCGTATGGTGGTAAAGAGTAAATAAAAATGACATTGAAGAGAATGAGTGAATGAAAGCAGCTGGAAAAACAGCAACAGATTGAAACTATATACGCGTACAACCAAAAGAACTAATAAAAGTAATGCATAGGTATTTACACCAGCAAAAATATAATGCCTGGACTTGCGTATATAAGTCATAGGAAACATATGATTTTACATATTTACGAAATATACCATATTCTGCTAAATTATCAAGCAAACACTTACACTCAAGAAGCCTCTAGGTTAGGTTAGGTTAGCCTGGTTGGCAATAAGCCACGCATAGACCCTTTGGTCCCTATCGATACCAGATGGAGACCGACCTCTATGAATACCTAAAGTAGACATCATGTAGGATGTCAGCGCTTTTGGCGAATCTAAGTAGGGCTGGGAGCTCCGCTTTTGAGACGTCTTCCAGACCCTCAAACAGTGGGGCTCCCAGGCATCTTAGTCGCGTTTTTAATAATGCCGGACAAACGCACAGAAGGTGTTCTAAAGTTTCCTCAACATCCTCTCTGCATTTTCTGCATTTGTCGGTGTTAGCAATTCCTATCTTGTACGCATGTACAGCCAATAGATTGTGACCTGTTAGCATACCTATGATAGTTCTGCATTCCTTCTTTCGCGAGAGCGTAAGTACGAATTGAGTCAGTTTTTTGTCGTTAGTTCTACACATGACTTTTGCTGTTTTGCATGTGGTCAGGTTAGTCCACCTAGCTTCCACTTGCCTTTTCATGTGGTCGTCCATTTCGTTGTATATTATGTTTAGCGGTCTTAGTATGTCGTTCTCTTGTTCAAATGGTAGTCTTACAGCACTTTTTGCTATCTCATCTACTATTTCGTTCCCCATAATGCCTTTGTGACCAGGCAGCGTACTGAAACCATGGACATTTATTTCCAAAATCAATGTTCAGTTAAAAATTAGTGCTATAGGCAAATAGTTCAGCATTTAAATAAATAATTTAATAAATTTAAAATTAGTTAGTACATAATTTTTTCAAGATGGTGCTCATTCACTAGTCGGTGGATGGATGCCACATTGCATTTGCTAATACGAATGTTTGGGGACCGAATGATCTTAAAAATATGCATATATTTATAAGAGGAGCGTCCACCCATTGGTTTTTCCATAAATGGAGGACCTTACAATTTTATGTCACCTCCGAATGGCGGGAGGTTTTTTTGCTATGAGGAACTTTTTCATGGCAGAAATACACTCAGAGGCTTCCTATTGCCTTACAAACCTCCGAGATACAAAGATTTTGCCATCGCAAGGGAATTTTAGAAGCATACATTTGGTGAGGTAACTAAGCCACATGCATTCAATTAACATCACCACTTAGAATTTGCAGATTAGGTAAAGACATTTACTCTTCTGAAAAATCCCTGCCTTCCAGTTCAAAAGGCTATTTGTTTAATGATCGCATTTACACCACTTGCAATCGTAAAATCTCCCAATATTATTTAAGTGCGTAGATCTTTTTTGTCCCTTTTTTTAAATATTTTTAAAATATTTGTAGCAAAAAATTGAAAAACTTGTGTCTAGTCACCGAAATTTTTTTTTCAGGTTTTGAAATATACACCTTAGTTATTGTTGGATTGCAACTTTTGGTACATTTTACAGAAGTTTTGACAAACTATAGGTTAGGTTAGCCTGGTTGGCATTAAGCCACGCATAGCCCGTGGGTCCCTAGCGATACCAGATGAAGACTGACCTCTATGAATCCTGAAAGTAGACATCATGTAGGATGTCAACTCTTTTGGCGAATCTAAGCAGAGCTGGAAGATCCGCTTTTGAGACGTCCTCCAGGCCCTCAAACAGTCGAGCTCCCAGGTATTTTAAACGCGTTTTTAATAATGCCAGACAAACGCAAAGAAGTTGTTCTAAAGTTTCCTCAACATCCTTTCTGCACTTCCTGCATTTGTCGTTGCTGGCAATCCCTATCTTGTACGCATGTGCAGCCAATAGAATATGACCTGACCAAAGTTTCCTACAAAAAAGATGTTTTTCCCATTCCCAGAAGACCTCAATCCATGGGTCTTTCAACTTCTTAATCTGCCTCCCAGAAAGTATTTGGCTGACGTCGGATTTGAATTTGTCCAGTTTCTTCCCGGTGAAACATATGACAGCAGTATATGACTTAAATCAAAAATTCGTTTAAATAAAAGTACACTTTTTAAATAAAAAAAGATTTACTCTGTTTGCAATAACAAAAAATTGAAAATTGAAAATTCATTTAAATAAAAGGGGATTTATTCTGTTTACGTAGAAGCGTCAACTAAAGGATTGGCCGTCTCGGGCTCAATCGAGTGTTGCAAAATGTTGATAAGCATCGGAAGAACATCACTAGACAACTTCGCTCTCTTCCGATCTGGCCTGAACTCGAAGTCCGAAAAGTGATGTACCCAAACTTTTTCGCCTGTTCACAGATTCTTAATTATTGCTTCATGCGATTTTTGTGAATTTTTGAATTATATTTTCATAGTAAAATATCAAAATTAAACAAATCAATTGCCAAAACTGGCCAATAAGTCCTAGTGCTATAATACTTATCTTCATTTTGTCAGCCTATTGCTAATAATCCTTAAAGCGGCAGGCTAATCACCTACCCTGCCAGAAAGCAAAATAGATTAACGAAACCAACGCAAGGCCGGGTCTTGTCGAGGCCCTATGCTCCCGAGTGGAGTGCAACATTGGAATTCAATCACTAATAAATGTAGTTATTACTAATGCAGCACAAAGATATCACATTTGGGATACCTAAACTAACTTTATTTGTTCATAGTTTTCACTGGGAGATACAATGAAAAACTTCCTGATGACTTAAATATTCCATTAAAATGCCGTTCTCCATCATTACATATTATTTACTAAACATTCAATTATTAATCAGTTCCACTAACATTCCACACAACTTTTGTCCCAACTATGGGGTTTAATTGCGTATGAATTTGCGTCCACTGTCTATGGCAGCTGCTGGCCGGTCTCTTACAGCTCATTACGTAATTTGTAAGTGCTACCAATGTAATGGGTGGTGGTACGAGTATGCACGTAGAAAGGTCTAATAGGAAATGCAGGCATGGCTGAATGAGTAGACAAGTACGTAGACAAATAAACGGTTAACTATAAATAAATAAATGCAGGTATAGGCGAATAGCGTGAAATGAGTTTAACGAAAAGAGGTCACTGTCAGCTTGGGTACGACTTATATATTACTCCCAGACATACATACGCAAACTCTGTTAAAACAAAAAACCTAGACTGTTTTACAAATATCAAATAGCTACGTATATTTTGGAAGACATATTTTTCTGAACAAATATATATTTTTTCACTTCCTGTGTGCTTTTCGATGTTATCAAACGAGAATAGGAATGGGAACAAGAATATTGCTAGCAGGGTAGTCACAGCGATTTGAATTCCTTCAATTCATTTATAATTAGAAGCTCGTTAGTAAAACCCACGAGAAAACAATCACGTGAGAAACAAGTAAGGATTTCGTGAAAGGGCCTTACAGGATGCTAGCAGAATTCCTTATCAGACAGACAAGGGGTGAGCTGCAAGCCCTGGTAGTACTAAAAATGGGCCTTATGTGAATGTCATTTGATCACTATAGGCATCATCGACGACCCTCTTGTTTGGAGGATGAAAATATATTAATATAGGACATTTTCTAGTTCTCAGATCGGCCTTCGTAAAACTTCTTCTTCTTCTTCTTGAGTGGCTCAAAAACCGCTTAAGCGATTTTGGCTGAGCTTAACACATCGCTGCAGTCGTTTCTTTAGCCAGTTGGACCCACCAAGTGAAGCTAAGTCCTTCTCCACCTGAGGAGGCCTTCCTCTTCCTCTGCTAATACCAGCTGGTACCGCATCGAATACACTTTCAGAGCCGGAGCGTTTGTATTAGGGGTGGGATTATTTTCGAATAATATTCGAATAAACATTATTCGAATAAAACGAATAATACTATTCGTTTCAAATAATTCGAATAGTTCATTATTCGAATACCTTACTATTCGAATACCTCACTATTCGAATAGTTTACTATTTAAAAATATAAAACTTACATTGGCCCTTCTCATGGTGCATGCACTTGTACATAAACCGATTAGTAGTCCGCTAATCTAAATAAATATTTACCAAAAATATTCGAATAGTGAAGTAATCGAATAGTGATGTATTCGAATAGTAAGGTATTCGAATAGTAAGGTATTCGAATAGTGAGGTATTCGAATAGTGAGGTATTCGAATAGCATTATTCGAATAAACGAATAAAAAATTCGAATAAATATTATTCGAATTACGAATACCTATCGAATAAAAGATTTTATTATTCGAATAGTCCCACCCCTAGTTTGTATCCATCCGGACGACATGACCCAGCCTACAAAGCCGCTGGATATTTATTCGCTGCACTATGTCTATGTCGTCGTAAAGCTCATACAGTTCATTGTTCCATCGCCCAAAATACTCGGCGTCACCAATGTGCAATTTCTAAAAATCTTTGGCAGAATCTTTCTCTCAAACACTTTAAGGGACGCAAGAAAACGTACTTCAAAGAGTTTTTAAAAACAAAGACTTAAATGGCAAAAGTTTGGCGATGAATGTTGAGAATGGACGAGTTTTACTCTCTTTTCCTCGAAGAACTTCCGAGATTCATAAACGAGTTTGGAAAGTGTGCAAAAGGAATATTGAATTTCCACCTCACTTGGATTTAGCTTTCTTTGGCTTTCCTTTAAATCCTCTGTACAATAGGCAATATAGCCTGAGTATTTGAAAAATTCTGGCAATCCAGAATTCAATTCCCTTCCATTCGCGTTGACTTATGACGCTTTGCCTTCATCGACAAATCAAGTCTTTGAATGACTAGATAATAGTCACAAGCTGCCAAATCTGGTGCATACGGCGAATGATAAAACGAAATAATTTGACTTTTTGTCAGAAATTCGCTTCGAACTCTTGACCGATGACGAATTATCGATTTGTTAGTAGTACTCGGTCAGGTAGTATAACTTATAAAGACTCGGTCAAAATAAGTTACGCGGTTATCTGATGAATATCAAATTTCACCTTAATAATTTTAATAAAATATAATTTCGAATTTATAATTTTTCATTTTTTTTTAATTGAATGAAAATAATAATTTTTCGACGTTTCCTGGGAGTATTCCAGTACTTGGAGGATCTGGTTTTTCATTTCATTTATATCTCGTTCGCTGGAACGTCATAACTTTCGTCATAAAATTTGACAAAAAAAGCTTCAAATTAGAATAGATTTAAAAAAATTCAGTTAAAGAATTAAACAAAAAAATATTTTTAAAGATGACCCCAAAAGTTATTTTTATTAATTACTAGGTTATTATTATTAGTCATAGTAATTTATTATTTTATGTGTATTTCTATAGGTATGTATGTACGCGCAATTGCAGTCATAGACGTAAGCTGATTTTCAACTTGTCCGCTGATGAATGTTGAATGTATTGGGAATAGTGGAATTATTGTTGTGGATGTGCGAAGGAGGCGAAATTTGTGTGACTTATCAGAGGAGGTACTAAGGTATTTTGACGCCCACGTTCATTATGCTCTACAGTATTGAGGGGTTATAAAATAATGGAGGTTACCAATTCCCATATTTACTTTTTTCAATGCTAAGGCAAAGGCGTGTAATATAAATAATTTGAATATGAAATTTATTCCGACATAAAGGCCACTACGGAGGCTTCTGAGATTTACTATACTGGAGCACAATTTTTCGTTCATTTGTGGCAGTAATATCATACAGAGCACTTGCTTCAATAAATCGACAGTTTCGTTGGTTGTATGGTTTGCGGCAGAATTCTGCTGAGATCTAATGTCTTTCAGGTCACTACCACCGTTGAGAATTAATCTGTACTGGCCGCTATTGACGGCCAAATGATAGAGAACGATATTTCGCAAAAAAATTTTAGCAAAGAAATAAATTTTTTCTGATTTTTCTGATGTTCTCTGAATTAAAAAAAACGTATTTAAAATAAATTTGTTTGAAATAAATTTTATGAAAATATATAAAAAAATGGTTTTTGAAAAATTTACTTATTTAACTAAAAACTATTTTTTTTTAATTCAAAGAAAATCAGAACTATGCAAAAATTTTAAATAATTTATTTATTTAACTTAAAATAATTTAGAAAAATATTTTATAAAAATTTACATTAAATAATTTTTTTCAGATTTTTCAGAAGATAAATAAATAAAAATATTAATTATATAAAAATAAAAATTTATATAAAATAATTTTTTATATAAATTTTTATAAAAAGTATTTATTTAACTAAAAAATAATTAAGAAAAATATTTTATAAAAATTTATATAAAATAAATATTTTCTGATTTTCTCTGAATTACAAAAATGGTTTTTTAAAAAAGATTTATTGATTTAACTAGAAAAATCAAAAAAATCAGAAAAGATTTATTTTATTTAAATTTTTATAAAATTTATTAATTGAAAATAATTTAGAAAAATATTTAATAAAGATGTGTTTTAAATATATATATTTTATATATAGAATACCTTTTTTCTGATTTTCTCTGAATTAAAAAAATGGGTTTTTGGAAAAAAATTGATTTATTTAACTAAAAACAACTTTTTTTGAATTCAGCGAAAATAAAAAAATCAGAAAAGATTTATTTTACATAAATTTTTATAAAATATTTTATAAAAATGTATTTAGAATAATTTTTGTCTGATTCTTTCTGAATTAAAAAAAAATATATTTTTTAGTCAAATAAAAATTTTTTTCTTCACAAACCATGAAATATGACAAATTAGAAAATATAAAAATGTTAAAAGAATTCCAAGATATTCTACTTTAAAAAGCCCTAAACCAAAATCCTAATCATAGAATAAATCACAAAATTATTAATTTATTTTCAAAACTTTTTCAGTTTACTTCGTGATATACTCTACTTTTACTTAGAAATAAATCAATTTTTAGAAAACTTGACGGTAATGTCCAAAATATCTGGGTCACTTGACATGATATTGATTAAAAAAAATCGAATGGTACTTCAACCATTTCACCGACTTACAATGCCGATCCAACCCACTGTTCTTAGTTCTTGGATATCCCACTTTGCGATTTTTTAAAACAAATATGGATTTCATAACAGCAAAACCATATTCAACACCTCGTTGGTGAAATTGAGCAGCCATTTCTTACAAACACAATATTTTAAGTTGGCTCTATTTTCCTCACTAAAAAGCATTCCGATGTTCATTACTGTTGTTGTACTTTGCATGGATAATGACTTTCAAACTTTTCGAAACGCAAACAAAGTAAAAATAACAACTAAACAAAGCAAATGATTAGCTGGATAGATGTGGGTGTTGAGCTCTTCACTATTGCCTACTTTCGAGCGCTTCACAACACTGTACGACATGGGAACACTTTTTTGTATGGAATTGTAGAAAGAGGAATAAACACTTGTTAAGCAAAACGACTATCGAGAATTGAATAGTTGAATGGCGCTTTTCAACGGTTTAAGTGCGGTAATTTGCGACGCTAAGTTGCGCTTGAGAAGTGCTTGAAAAGAAAGTGAAAATAAACACGTCGAGATACTCATTTAGAAGTATTAATAAAAACAAAGATAAGCGGCGAAAATTGTATAAGCAAGGCAAAGAAAATAAATATAAAATATTCATGTACTCAAATAATAAAAAAAAGTTGGAAAATTTTGAAGTACGCATTTACAACAAAAAGGGAATGCCAAGAATAAAAAATAAATAAAAATAGAGAATAAATAACTGATTTTGTGGCAAAATTTGAATATTTATTTCAAATATATTTCGACATTCTGAAATATTTATTTACATTGCATGGAGCAATAAACTGAAAAGGCACCTAATAAACGTAAACTGTGTGTGAATGTGGAAAAGATCGCCTTAGGCAACTCAATGTGTTTATATTTTCTAAGCAATAAAAAGGCCATACAACGCAATTAGTGGATACCAGCTATTTTAAATCGGATATAACTCAACTTGCGCGCCAACGAATTAAAGAGTTATTTAAAAATAAATTAATAATCTTACATTGTACAAAATATATCTGCTAGTCACTCGCTGAAGATACAACTTTCCCTACTTGCACCATCAAGGCTGTGCTTTCCTAGTGGCAAAGTGATTTCTTCCGGCGCATACGGTTCATATATTTAAGTCCTAACAACTAAATTTGTGCGAATTCGTTTATGGTTAAAAACACATGAATCCATAAATTCTTTTCAATCTTGCGCTCCTTGTGGCTGTGCTATTGAAGTGCTATTAGTGTACGTGTAGTTACGGTTGGCCGTGTGCGTGGCCGAATTGCTACAGCTTTTGCTGCATTTCCGTGGCATATAATTGTGCTGATTCAATTGCATCCATGGATGCCCAATGCAATTTGATTCCAAAATTTAAAATCAAAATCAACGTAATGGGCTGCTTGTCTGCGAAACATAAGACCCTTAATGCAGCTACAAGTACGTAAATATTTATTTCAATTAAATGCTAAATTTATCGTATTGTGCAAGGAAATAAATGCAAATTGCTCATCTTCATACAAGGTGGCGCAAACCTAATTAATAATATTGTTCCAGAAAAACTTTTTTATTAAATAAAAACTTACGTTTTTTAATTAAAAAAGAAAAATTAAAAATTAAAATTAAAAAAAAGGAATAATTAAAAATACATTTTTTTTAAGAAAAATTAAAGATGAAATTTTTTTTAATTAATTAAAAAAGAATAATTAAAAACTCAAATTTTTATTTATTTTATTTTAATTAAAAAGGAAAAAAAAAATTTATAATTCTTATAAAAATTAAAATTTTTTTTTAATTAACTTAATTTAAGCTCAATTTTTGGCTGAACAGATTCATTAACCACCAAAATCGCAGATTTTGAAGTGAGACACATCTAGCACAGATACCGGAAGCTCCAGTTTGTTTTTGATTAACTTTTTACTTAATAAAAAAAAAATTTTGTGTAATCTTTATCTTTATTTTACTTGAGCTTTTGTGTGGAGCTGTGTAGTTCACAAGTGACAAATTTGATTGACTTACGACGCTAATTACAAAAATTATGCATCTGATTGATTAATTTTACGCCACCTTGTATCATATATTTCAGAGCCATACGCAATAACGTCGCCGCCGTGGTAAAAGCTGCTTTCATTTATAACTAGAAACTTGAGCAAAAAAATTATTTTTTGACAATATCTAGAAATTAAGTATGGAAAGAATAACGGAAGTATATTTTCAAATTTCAAAGGCAGTGAAAAGTTTTTATTTAATAACTAGCTGTACCCGGCGCGCGTTGCTACGCCAACAACTAAAATAAATTTAAGAAAATTAACTTTAAAGAAAAATCAGTCCACAAATATTCCATTTATTCTAAACCATTTTATTGATTTTGTTTATTTCGAAGAAATTGTGACATTACAAAGTTTAGTTTCAATTCGATGTTCAATGAAGTGCTGTTGTTTATATTTCTTGTTTTTCCATCTGGTGGGTAGACGAATAAATCAGAAGGTTTTCCGACACGTGAGCAAGCCACATATGGACAGCTCATGCAGAAGTATGGATTCTACAAATTTAATTAACACACTTGTAACAAGTGTCCTTGTGCTTTGTTAATAGTCATTGCAAAAGCGAGTCACACCGCTAACTGTAAACGTTTGAATTCGAATGGCATATCTGTCGGGATCATTGGGATACGTGGCAACAGTACGTCTTCACCTTTGAATTTTCCAGTCAAAATTGTTGCCTCGATAACATTGTTCATCATTTTCTTGACTAAGAGTCTGGTTCCGTTGCAAAGTCGTGGTGGATTTATGTTTCGAAAAAGAATGATGGGTACGCCAATTTTCAATGTAAGAACGTGCGGTGGCATGCATAAGTAAACTCTGAAGCTTTAGCAGCAATATACTTTCCCGCTTCTCATTTGTGAAGCTCCTAAGCATTTTATTCTTGTTCTAGCTAATGCAGGGCAAGCACATAGAAAGTGTTCTAAAGTTTCCCTCTCTTTCACTACATTGCAAAATATGTAGTTATCATTGTTTGTAATTCATATCTTGTATACCTGGGACGCTACATAGCAAATTTTGGCCATTGAGATTTCTACTTTATTTTCTAGACCGAGCTAGTACGAATCTGGCGTACTCGCGGTTTTTGCAAGAGGCTAGATTCTTCCACCTCCTTTCTATCCGTCCTTTCATGGCCCCAACGATGCCATCGTGGATCGTCTTTAAGGTATTTAATATGTCGTCTTCGTGTTCAAATGGCATATAAAGTGCGCTCTTCGCAATTTCGTTTACAATTTCGTTTCCTGCAGTGCCCTTATATCCGAGTACCCAATAGGTGTGGAGCCGTGTGCCTGCAGCCAGTCTCTCTATGGCTTCCCTGCTTTTCAGAATTTTTTAAGATTAAATTTCACACGAGTTTATTGCTTTTATCGCCGCTTGACTATCAACGTATATATTTATTTTGTAGTTGCTCGATTTCTTTCCGATTGCTAATTCTGCAGCCTTTTCTACGGCAAAGACTTCTGCTTAAAAAATACTGCAATGATCAGACAGCTTAAACAGCTTATTTTGATATTTTTTTTACAGTGGTGTGCATTTCGATATATATTTTTTTGTATAATAAATGCACCACGTTTTAATTTTTAATTTATCATTAAGGTCAGCTATGTTAGATATGAAAATGGGGTACTTCCGAACAAACGCCTTTAGCGCTCCTATGAGGGGTGTAGAAATCAGAAAGTATTGAAATGTAATGGTTCATCATTCCACTGATAAATAATAGCTGTTTTTGACAACACTGATTAAACCATTCTAATTATTATCAAAGTTCATATCTCTGCAAAGTGAAAATCATTTTGTTGTGTGTTCAATTCTATGAATGCCTCATCACAGAAACTCCAAATAAGATGATGTTTTAAACCATTTCATATTCAGTTATTATTGCCCTATCAGGATTTCGGTGAATTTAGGCAAATCTCATTCTCACAGATTCACAGAAGTTTGTTCATATTTATTCGATATTGTGGAGCTCATCAAATTCACTTCTCACCTTACCGGTTAACTTCAATCAGTGGGCAAGTGTGTTTTTAGCCCAATGACGACAGAGTGGGCCAAACTCTTGGTTCCCTATGGTAAAACAAAAATGGGATTGGAGCCTTTTTGTTTGAAAATAAAACGAATTTTTAGCATTACTGGGGCAGGCTTGGAATAAAATAAAATTGGTCAAAATTGTTAAAGGCTTCAAGTCAACTTATTCCAGTTGATGATGCTGACGTAAGATGCCCGAACATCTCTTCGATCCACATGATTTGGCACGGTACAAAGAACGGAAAGTCATCATGCAGCAAAATATTCAATTACAAATACACAATCAGTACATTGACAAAGACAATGGAAATGACGAGCCTGCCCCAACCTCCAGTAAGCAGAGGAACGATAGTTACCTACCAGAAGAAGTAATTTTCCCCCTCTTCAACAACACTTAAGTCAGCGAGTTGAGATGTTTACAAGTTCAGTGGAAGTGTGAATGTGAAAGAACAGTATATGCGTGGAAAAGTTGTCGTTGTTTGACCTTCCCATTAACCTGATATTTACGAAAATGTTCGTTTTGATCTTCATTACTTCCATTAATGCTGAATAAAAATCAATAATTCATGGCTGCTCATTTTTCGTATTATTCTAATGAAATATCCAAGGCGGCTTTTGCTTGAATCATGTTTTTCTGACACCTTTAACTTCAAATTGGGTGAATCTCGGGGTAATTATGAACACAGTATTCCCATGTTACATCAGTGGAGGGTAACTACTCTTGGACTAGAATCAATATTCACAATGAAGGTCACTAAACTGACATTTAAAAGCAGTAGAAACTCACACTTGGTGACTTTTCAGAGTTTCTGTATGCATGAGCGACATCTAATAGTTGAAATTTGAAAGTTCAAAAAATAGAATGTGGGGTAATTTCATAAGCCTGAATCTATTTATTCTCATGTTGACTAAAAGTCGATTTTTGCATACCTGTTAGTGACTAAAATATAAAATCTGATTTTAAGTTTAAGTCTAGCTTTAACTAAAGGCTATTTTAACTTACGACCGTAACTGCGATCCATAGACATCTACATATTTTTGTCTTTACTATTTAATACTACAATTCATTTCAAACACAATTATCTTAACGCAAACGCTGCCAAAGTGGAAATGAAAAGAACATTACTGCACGATATTCAAACTGAAAAATTAATTCCATTAACTTTACACAAAAATTCAATTACACGCACCACTCCCACCATGGACGAATGATTGCAATATAATTGCAACGCAACAAAAGGAATTTGTCTATAATTAATTTTCTAACTACTGGTAGCAGCCGTGTGAGAGGCGGCGCTCCTATAACTATGCAACAATGCAGGTATGCAGGAGTTTAGTTATCCGACAGCACCTTTCCAGCAGTACAAGTATTAGTTGAATACTCGCATTTAAAATTGAAGCGAGAACACTTTACATTTCGCAGTCTTCCTGGACGGCTGGTTGCCTAGCAGACAGACTGGCTGCAGCATGGCTTGCACGCTGCATACGGAGGCCAAAGAGTGTGATTGCTTCTCAAGCGTTCAAATTTCAATTATCCTATGACACAACGGCGAGCGCAATATATAAATTAAATTGAATGCTTGCGCACAATTTATTATACTCATAGTAGACGTAGAGGCGATGTAAGAAGTGCGCAGCTTAGAGTGTGCGAAAGTTTGCTAATCACGCTTAGTTTGCGCTTTTCATGCTTTTCAGGCAGTTACATATATTTGTGCGAGTTGTGAAAGGACTTGCAGTAAATAAATATTGTTATTGCAATAAAGGTTTGTGACGGTCTTGCATTGTGCTAATGGTGCAGTAGGTTGTGTGAGGAAGGTTAAATGGTGTGCGGGGTATTTGACAAGTTTGACGAGCGCATTTTCTATAAATATTGCATGTATAGTAACGAGTGTTTTTGCTTTTGTTTTGTAATGATATAAATTCCCATGGGAGTAATTGTTAATTAAGCTGTCAGCTGTCAACTGTCAGTTGTCAATGGTAGGTATGTAGGCATTTTTATTTATTACAGTTCACTATTTCGTCATGGACGGATACATGCGCCAACGATGTTTTGGAATCATTAGAGTTTTCTGCGAAAATAGACAATCAAAGCCAAAAAAAAAAATATGTTAAAAAAATTAGTTATGAAAAAGTTAGAAAAAATCCTTTCCTTATCAAAAAATTGTGTTCAATACTGAAGCTCATTTTCTGCTAAAGATTCTGTTTTGTTGTTACAAATTAGACAGATAGATTGCAGTTTATGAGTAAGGTCAGAAGAGTGCAAGCATAAGCCCGAAATTATATTTAAGCAGTACTGTTATATAATGAAACTCCAAAATACCTGCATGAATTATATTAATCATTTTGTATTTTTATTATTTATTTCATTTTCTTAAAGTTCTCATTGTCTAAAAAAAAGACGGTATTTAAGTGTGCGTTGCGATATAGAGTTGTAGAACTATAGATTAGGGACCTATTGGCACTTTTCCACATTTTATTTCTCCCCATTTAATTTTAATAATTTTTCTATGAAATTATAATTTATGCAACTACAAAAACCGTACAAGTTAAAGTTTCAAACTTTGTGTAAATTAAAAAATAATTTTATTTAAATTTAATTAATCTATCTCCTAAATTTTATAAATTGAATTTTATAAACTACAATTTTTTAAATTAATTTTTTTTTAATTTCATAAAAATTTCCCACTTTTTATTCAAAACTTTTTTTTTCAGAATTTTTAGAAAAAAATTTGCTTTGTTTAATAAATTTTTTTTTATTTTATCAAAATTTCACACTTTTCAAAAAGAATTTATAGAAAAAATTATATTTTTTAAATACAACTTTTTTTTTGAATTTCATCAAAATTTCTCACTTTTTGTTCAGAATGTTTAGAAAGAAAAACCTTAAATTTTTATTTACATTTTTTTTAATATCATCAAAAATTTAAATTTTTATTCAGAATTTTTGGAAAATTTTCGATTTTGCAGGATGATAACCCAGTAAATTTTGGGTTAATAAAGCGCAAGTTTGAAGTGGCTAAAAAATTGGATTGAGCTTAGGAAAGTTTTTTTTTGTTTTTGGGCGGTCTTGTGAATTTTCTGCATTTTCGCCATTTTTATACCTAAAAAGAAGACCCAACACCTCTAACTTGTGCTTTATTACCCCAATATTTGGCTTCCAATCGGAGCCTCTCAACCTATCTCAGTCAATTCGTCTTCCCGATTATGCCATCGTGTTCCAGGCAGAACTTTTGGCGATCAGAGAAGCATGCAAAACACTAAAGCTCTATAAGGCAGTTGGTGCAAGAGTAGCTATCTTCTCAGATAGTCAAGCATCTATAAAGGCCTTCGACTCCAACTCCATTTTATCCAAACTGGTCTCACAGTATAGAGAAGAGCTGGATTTGCTTAGTCATTGGCTTGAAATTACTCTGATATGGGTTCTCGGTCATAGGAACATATGGGGTAATGAGATAGCGGATGAGCTAGCAAGAAAAGGCTCAACACTGGACTTAGCAGAGGCGGTGGCAGGCCCCACCCCACTGAACACGTTAAAAGCATCTATAGCTTCACACTATCTTGCTTTAGCCGAAAGAGATGGAAGCAAATAACTACATGTATTACAACAAAAAACACATGACCGTCATACAAAATCCAGTTAGGATGTTCTCGGCCAAACATCTCACGCATCACTGCAACCCTCACAGATCATTGGAAAGTAGGGGAACATGCAGCCAGACTCAACCTCCCCTTCAATCCCATTTGCAGAAGCTGTCAAGCGGAAAGGGCGAAGGAAAGCCTTTTCTATTCTATACTATTTATGTGAATGTCCGGGGCTAGCTAGGGATCTCCTTCGGTAAGCCTTTCCTAGAGAAAATTAAGGAGATCGCAAACATCGAGATAAAGAATCTGCTGTTATACTTGGACCTCACTAAATGGATCTGACTTGGACAAAAAAAAAACATCATCACACGAGACAGTGGTAGTAAAATGGTGCTGGTCACTAATTAGGAGTATTTCAGTGGAAAAATTCAACCACTTTAGCAACAACAATAAAATTTTTAGTATTTTAATTTCCACAGAGTTTGTAACTTGGATTTATATGTGTCTTGTAATAGAATGAACTTTATTTTCATAGAAAATATATTAAAATTAAATAAGAAAAAATAAATTGTCAAAACTTGCCAATAAATCCCTGTGCAGTAGTTGTTTGACTCAATATGTATGTATGCATACGTGTGGGTGTCACTGTAGGTGTAAACGAAGTGGATGCTTGAGAGCTTTCACTTTTCTGGCGCAAACTTTATAACTTTTTTTTTTGGTTGATAGTTAACTTTTGCTTACTAAATAAAGGAGCTGTCAACCGTCTTAGTTTGTAGTTTGTGTCGCCTGCGTGTTTTTGCACTTGTCAACTACAAACATTTCTCATTTGTAGTAAAGTTAAGCTTCGTGGAAGCTGTTTTATAATTTTTTAATTTTCGCTGCTACCTCATCAATGTGAAATTTTGAACAGCTTTTGTTTTTTATTTTTGTTTTTCATATTCTTTTATTTTTAGTTTCAACTTAAGGTGGAGGTAGTTTCAACTCAGCGCGCTCCATTGAAATTCACTCAATACATACATACTCGCTTTCATGCACTGCATACTGGGGTTTCCAGTTTTAATCCTTTTAATTTATATTATAATAAGTTTAAGCTTAATCCTGTTCTTTTTTTAATTTTTAATTTTATTTTTTTTTTTTGTTCTTTTGTTTTTTTGTGTTTGTTTCATTGGTTTTGTCAGCATTTTTTCTACCGTGACTGCTGTGCCACTTACTCTTAAGTGTATACAAGTTTCTTAGCACTTATTGTAATTAGTTTTGCGACTGCAAGTTTGGTCTTGTGGATGCAGTCAGTTAAGTATATGCGTTTTTAGTATTAAGCGGGGTATGGAGTACATGTGCTGCCACAAAAACTCATCGTGTGGGCTAACAATCAACAATCTCTAGGAACTTGTGGGATGCTTCGGTATTTCAAATAAAGAAGTCGTATTTTAATCGCACATAAGACATTTTAAATATGTTAACAAAAGATAAAGCCTCGTATTCTCTTCTTATATATCAGCATAGACTCATACCTACGAGTATTAAACAATTTTTTATAAGCTTGCTTGTATTGGCATCCCACTAATTTCTGTTACATCGGCTGTTTTTAGAATTTGTAAAGTTTGTTCAAAACATTTCTATTCCTTTCTATTATTCATTAAAGGTCTGCCAAATGATTTTCAGTAGTCTAACATAAGCCTTTGATGTATAGAGCAAAACTCGTCAAGTGTACACGCCTAAACACTTCATCGTTTCAATTTTGATGAAATTTCGGTGCAGATGCGCTATTCTACAGTTAAAACTAAATTGTGTTAAAAGGGATAGAAAATATTGAGTAGTTGCCAAGATATTGGTTTTTAAAATTTTTATTCCTTTTTCGCAAGTTTTTTACTTTGAATTGTAAGCGTAATAGTTGTCGGTTCAGGAGAAAACATAGTGCATGTTTTCTTTCAGATTTTTCCGTATTTTTCAATAAATCACAAAAAAATTAATAAAAAATTGTTTGGTATACATTTTTTTTTTAATTTATTTATAACAAAATTTTATTTGTTTACCAAAGAGTTTATTTTTGAAAATGAAAAAAAAATTAAACAAATTTTGTGTAAATATTTTTTTTTCTAATAAAATTTTGTTATTAAATTTACGACAACTTGCTCTTGTCTAACAATTGTACGTCAACAATTGTATAAATTGAAAAAAATTAAAAAAAAAACTTAAGAATTTTTTTCAAATTTCTATCGGTTAATACGGAGAAATCCCACAAAAAAATACATACCTATAGTTTCTTTTCTCTTAGACCACCAATTAGTTGACTTTCAATTCAAAGAAAAAATACTTTCACAAAAAAGTCTAAATTTTGAAAACCGCTATCTCGGCAACCAGTGTTGAAATAAAAAAAATGATTCACGAATTTTTCTTGCGAGTTGTTAATAATTCCACCATAACCATTTTTGGGTGTTTAGCCTCCTGTTTGGCTCCTCCTCTTAATTGTGGTGTGCGTCGAGAATGTGTTTTACAAATGGAGAGACATAGAGTTTGAAGCCGACTCTGAACGGCATATATTTTTTATGAGCAGCTTTTTCTTGGCAGAAATACACTCGGAGGTTTGTCATTGCCTGCCGAGGGGCAACCGCTATTAGAAAAAAACGTTTGCTTCATTTTGGTATTTCCCCGAGATTTGAATCTACGTCTTCCTGAATTGTGAATGTTAGTTAAGCACCAGCCCATTCGGCTCCGGATTATGAAAATATAATAAACGCTAAACGTGGATTTCTTTTTCCCCAAACTAATATTATATTAAAATATTATATAAATGCACCGAGACTTTTGAATGACTACAAAATCTCCAATTCTGCACCCACAAAGTGATTTATTACTTTTGGGACTCTCCGCATCCCGGCATTTGTAGGGAACGAAAGAGCCGCCAGTCTCACAAAATGTGGGCCCCAATAACCTTTGCATGATACCAAACCTTCCTGCGAGATATCCAAAGGCTGTACTCCAGAATCCTTCATAATATGAGAAGAACTTCGACTCGTTTGCCGCCTACTGCCGCAAGTCAAAGTGCAAAAGCGCAGGTGATCATGACTCCTCCTTGAAAGGTATTTGGATGATTCATAGAATTTATCCGAGCGAGTCTAAGAACTCTTGTTTGTTACCTTCTCGTTGAGTAAATCAGTTTCGTTAGTGATCCAACTCTTTATACTCTTCATATTATTAATAAATGTTTGCGGTGTTCAGGTGGTCCTACAAATTGCGCAGTGCAGTTTGAAATTGCAAAATCATAGAATTGAAGCCACTGATACGAAAGCTGAATAATGTCTATGAATTGATATACAAAACTTTCACGCAGTTCCACGTAAATGATTTTTAGTGTCTCTATGTGATACTGGGCTTACATTCGCGCTGAATTTTTTTGCAACATCATTTTTACTTTTTTGGAAAGTAAGTCACAGTTTCTTATGCGAACTAATAAATGTTCGTATGGCTAATTTAACATTTTTATTTAATTTTTTATTTATTTTGTAGTTTTTTTAAATGTATGGGCATCTACTATATACTTTTTTTTTAATATATTATAACACCTTACGCGATATAAAACCTTTTCAAATGAAATTTATCAATTATTGCATTGTTTTTTAATTTTTTTATTTACCTTATCTCTTGATTTCTACTTAATTCCAGCTTTGCGAGCAGCTTTGCTAATTCAGCGTTGGTATCGACGCTACAGGGCGCGCATGGAGGTGCGTCGTCGCTACACATGGAATATATTTACTAATCTGGAATATGCCGGTGAAAATGATCAAGTTGAGGTAAGCTAAAAAATATATTGAATTTTAATAAGTTTTATAATAAAATTTATTTTTAATTATGCAAGCACCACCAGGTACACCATACAACATAAAAATATGTAGCACTTGTAATGTTTCAAAAGTCATTAAATTAAATTTAGCCATGGCACTAGAAAATGTTCAAAAATAAACCAAACAATAATGAAAAGTACGAAAACGTGCAGAATTTAACGCAGATGTTTTGCAATGTTGTTGTAAATTAAATACTTATATGCACAAGTAAATTCTGTGAAAAAAGTAATGGGTCACTTAATTAGCTCGCTGAAAGGGATTGTAAAAATTGAAGAAAAAATTATAATAAAAATACTGTAAATATATAGTATCTGAGCATTATGCGGCGTTCGAATGAGTAAAGTCACTGGACATTCTAGATTTGCGGGGGAAAAACAGAGGAAATGTGTACCGCCATCTCACAAGGCTATTATAGTAAACGATTTGCATTAAAATATCAATAATTCACAAACTAAATTTTAACCTAAGCTAATCAAAATCTGAAAATTTCTGACCGTCTTTTGATCATTCTCACTTACAGCTAGTATTATTTGCAGATCTTAGGACCAACTTTCGATAAATAGAATTGAGCACTTGAAGAAAATATTTCTTACACACGCACTACGTTCCCTACGATTTGAGGATCCTGTTCCATCCTCTTAATTTGCTAATTCTCTGGAGCAAATTATGGCAAATGGCTGTCCTTTCACTTTCCTTCTCTTTCGTTAATGGCATCGCCGACTGTCCACTTTTACTTGAGCGGATAAGCTTTAATGTTCCATAAAGAAGACATCGCAATTTCTACTCTTTTATAGGACACATTTTAAGACTAAATATGCGAGTAATGCACCCGATAAAATAAATTTTAATGAATAACAAATATTTTTAGTTTTATTCACCGTTTTCCAATACTTTTTCAACAGAATGTCTATGAGTTGGGCATTTAAACACAAGCACGCCTTTTTTGCTTTTTCCACCATTTTCCATCCCTTTCTGCATTTTGCTTTGCGGTTTCGTCTAATTGCTCGTATTTAGCTGTTTATTTATGCTGCCTGTGCTTAAATTCACTGCTGCATTCGTTCACAATTGAATTCTTATTTTAAGAATATTTGCGTTGCAGCCGCTTAAGTGGTGGAAGTTCAGTTATTTTCTTTTCCTTTTTTGCAAATACTTGTTGTTGTTATTTACACTAACTATTGCTTTGCTGTATTATATTTACTTGGGAATTTTAGTAAAGTCGATATTTTTGCTGGAAAATTTTTAGTTGCACAATTTTTCCACTTTGAAAGAGCTCTCGGCTTGTTGTGACCAATAAAAAATAAGTGAGGATAGTAAGATGGGCTAAAGCACTTTCTAATCTATATTATGGAGCATTGTTCCTTCAGTTACCAGGTGTCGCGAGTTTAACACAAATTTTTGTTTGATCCAAAATGCTTCCAGAGCAATAAGAACATTGGATGTACGTTCCTTTCTTCCTTCTTCCTTTGTCTAATACCAATTTTTGAAAAGAAGAATATCCATTAATTTAAAGCATAGTAATATCTAAATTTGCGTTTGACGAGATGTGGCTGTCAAACTCAATGAAATATGCGAGAAATGTCACGGCAAAGTAGTACTCAGTTCACGCCGTGAGAATACCGCTCAGCATGGCAGCAACATTTATTAATTTTTTTTAAACTGAGCGAAAACTGACAGTTCGTTTGCGAGAGAAATTTTTGAATACTCTTACGTCTTCACAAAGAGTGAAGGGAGAATAAATGTTCTATATTTTTGTGACAATATAAGTTCAAGTATATTAATTTGCTTGAAAAACTTTTCTTATTTTGACAATTGTTTCTGGCGGACGCTCATAAATTCGGCATTTCTTTTCATTTGAAAATCAATGTTACTGGCGAATTTCTGTGAAAGAATATTTTTGGTCCCACTATTGAACTTAAAAATGATGATTATGTACGTAAGAAAATCATTTTTTAATACATATGTGTCATTCAAAATAGTGAAAACTGAACGAATCTAAATTTTTACATTTTGTATGTTAAAACAATGTTTAGGCGCGTCTTTTGAAAAACCTTTTTCTTAGTTTTAAGTTGTAGTGGTTTGATCAATTCGTCGGCCCTTAATTATGCTATAATATTTTATACAATTTTTCACATTATTAAAAAACGCTATACATTTACATACCTAAAAGCTTAAATTGCTTCAAGGACAAAGCAATTACCCTTTTCCTGGCAAATGCTGCTATTATCAATTTATGAGAAATTACTGTCATTACTATTTTGCATTTCGGCATGCTAGTAATTATTTTCATTTACGAGATATTTCATATTTTAATTTCAATTATTTTACTACTATTTGCCTGCCCCCAATCGACATGCACGTTTCAGCTGCACGCTGCTACTGTACAGAAGAAAAAGAAGAAGGAGAAAGGAAGAAGAGAAAAGGAAAAAGGAATGTTTTCCATGCACACTAGATCCTGTACAATGCTTGCCTTTGCATTTTTGAAATGCTTAATGCAAGCAATCCTTGAAGTATGTCTCATTCTGGCTCTCTCTCGAATCCCTTCAATCCCTTAAACACACAAATATTTCTCAAATAATTTTCTACTTAAATATTCTCATATAAATTATGCCCCACATCCGTTTGTTAACTTTGCTATTTTTCACGTTTAGTATACGTCAGTTTCGCAGATGGCCAGTACATCACGTTTGACCTTTACAATTGCCTGCATCGCCGCCACAAAGAAGAGAAATGCATTCAAATTTACACGCAAACCTTAAATGAAAACAAGAAAGAGAAGAGGAAAAAGAACTCGTTGTTTATACGTGTTCATACATGTACACAATTTCATATACAGAGGGAAGCAAAATTATTTCCCCATAACACAATTTCTCATCAAATTATTTATTTATCTGGAAAAGAACGAAATCCAATCAAAAATGTTATTCTCATATTTGAGGAGGACAAAATTATTCATTAACAGAATTTCATTAACAGAATTTGGTTAACAGAACAATTGACAGATCAGTCATTCGGTTAGGGTGCATTGTACCTCAGGCCAATTTCAAAACAAAGCCCCACTTGATAGTAGAGCCAAAGGTGTGGGGAAAGATAATTCGATTCCATTGTCTAATTTCAATTCAATTTCACGTGCAGATCTAACATAGCTAAAAGGATGGAAGCAATTTCAGTGCCAAAAAGCATACAATTTGACTGCGTACAGCAATATTTTCCAACACCAGCGAACGTAAATAAATACATAGCGATTTTTGGTTTTTAATATTTATACTGTTTTTTGTTTTATACTGTTTGTTTATGCTTTAATAAAAAATATATAAATCAGTAACTGATGCAGCTTCTGTGTCAGAATTCGGCATTTCAATTGAGCTAACTTGGTTTCTATGCGTCGCTTTCGTAAACCTGTTCGCAAAAATATCAGATTTATGGCGAGCCAATAAAGTTCAGCAACGTTCGTATTCACCCGATTAATCATAGAACTATTCAATAAACTAAAAACTATCGTTTTCGTGAAATCATTTTAAGGGGTTAGGGGTAGTCAGAGGCCCGAGAAAACGATGAATTTCAATTATTTTTTTTGAAAGTCAGTTGCTTTATTTTACAAAAATAAAAAAAATTCCAATAAAACATCATCTTTCGACTTGACCTGATCAAAATTTCAAAAGAAAAAAACAAAATTAATAATTGTAAAGTTATCGCTCTTTGTGTGGAACCTGTTTCTCCAGAAGTCCCTTGCGGTGATCATCACAAGTCCTTGGAGGCTCCTCTAAAACCAATCGTACAAGAGAAATTAGTTTTATTAATACATAATCTGATCGGAGCACTTTTTTCAAAATTAACAATATGGCGGCCTCAGGAAATATTTTTCAGATTTTCGAGAAAAAAACCAACAAATAATTGTTTAGGCCCGAGTTGTTTATGTTTTTCAAAAGCAGTATAAATTTTATTGAAATCTGCTAAGCGGTTTTTAAGTTACAGTGATCGGCAGTTCAAAAAACATAGTTTTGAGAAAAACGCATTTAAAATTTTGCTATGGACCCGGAGCGCCCGAGCGCCCTTTGTTAATTGTTGAATAACTCGGAAAGTATTTGTCGGATCCACTTCAAATTTTCCCACAATATTTTTAAGATATTAAACTTTAAGAATTCTGACTGCGACTCATCCCATAAAGCAACACTAGCCAGTCCATGTGATGTCCTCAGTCAATTTAAAAACTAGGTTTAACATATCTTTTGAAACTTAGAAAAAAATGGGTTTACAATAAGTGTACTGTATTTTTATTTTTAACTATTTTGAATACCAAAATTATTTTCCGTTCATAATGACAAAATTTTCTAGCAAAACTTTAGGTTTTAATACGTATCAGGTAGCTGTAAAACTTTTAATAGCTCTGTGCTTAAATGTTAAGCTTTTTCTTGCGCAAAGAATTTTAGCAACAGAGAGTAAGGCCTTTCAAGAGAGAGAGACCTTCCAAGTTCAATTGTGGCGCCCGTTTCGTGGCTCCAGTTGTCTATCTAATAACAATTTTCTATTATCGCACCGTAACTTCACATTTGAACAAATCAGTTTTGTAGGAGTTTCCTGTTAAAGTAAACCGATCTTGATAATTTTCAGAAATAAGTGAGATGAATTAAAAATAAAAAAAGGAATTGCTCAAAATTTTAGCAGATATTATCACAAAAAAAAATTAAATTTAATCAAATTTGCTAAGCAAAAAATAAAAAAAAATGAGAAAAATTAAAAAGCACCTTAAAATGTATTGCAGATTGTTTTTGTATCGTATATTAAATAGAAATTAAGATTTAAGTGCTTTACCATTTAAAAAGTTATGATATACAGTTGTTTCCAACTGAGTTCTCAGCCCCAAGCGAAGCTTTCAAATACTGTTATTCCGTAAACTGGAGCTAATGGAGCCAAAGTGATGAGCGAACTCCATTAAGTAGCATCAACTATCGAAGACTTTGTCCAAATTTTAAATTTGCGCAGTGTAATTTGATCTTGAAATTGAAAATGGAAATTTGAATTGGTCACACTTTGGAATTTTGAATTGGTCACACACTGGAAATTTGAAACACTCACAGAGAAAGTGCTCAGTGCTATCCGCCTCCTCAAAGCAAGGCAGGCACATTGGGTCCTATGCTGACCCCATGGGTTGTGTCCTGTAATGATACCGACCATCAACCGAACGTCTTTCGTTCTAAGTTTTAGTAGAAAGTTTGACAGTTTTCTGTTCGGACTTGTCACAAAACACTTTGCAGTTCTGCAGCGTTCTAGGACCATCACTTACTTAGTATATTTATAATTATAAAAGATATCAATCGATTAAAGAAAAAAGCGTTAAAATTACAACTAATGTGCCGAAAGCATACTGTGGCGCCTGAAATAAACAGGTACGGGGAAATTCGATTGGGCCAAGTAGAAGAGTAATCTGGCGCATGTGAAGAGCTCTAACAAACTCTATTTATTTATTTATTATGATTAGGTACAATAATACAATTATTATACTTAATAACTAACAGGAGTGCTAGCAGCCAAGGCCTTCGACTCTAATGATTAGTTTTCAATAAAAACAGGAAATATTTTCATGTACAAAATTTTGACATAAAAAATAAATTTCGTGCGAAAAATTAAAAAAAAAACCTTTTTATACCTTATTTGCTTCCCCATTAAAAATTTATAAGAGAAACTTCTTTTTTATAAGAGAAGCCATTAATATTTTTTATAAAGTTTTTTTAATATTTAAAAAAAATACATTAAATAAAACTTTAATTTATTAAAAAAAAATTAATTTAAAAAATTTTTATTTATTAAACACATTTTTTTAAATGCACTTTTTTTAATATTGTTAATATTTTTGTAAATAAATTTTTATTAAAATAATAAAAAAAAACGATATAAAAAATATTAATAAAAGTAAAATTAAAAATAATTTTTTTTAAGTAAATATTCTTAATAATTAAGAAAAGGATATAAGAAATACTAATAAAAATAAAATAAATATGATTAGAAATTTTAGTACTCATAAAAAAATAATGTTTTTTTTTTGAGAATTAAAAGATCGATATGAAAAACTATCATGGCTTCTCAAATAAAAGAAGTTTCTTTTGGTAAACAATCAAATTTTTCATTCAGAATTTTCTAAAAATTGGATTTTGTTTTGCATTTTCTTAAAGTATAATATCTTAAAAATATTGTGTGAAAATTTAAAGTGAATCTGATAAATACTTTTCGATTTATACAGCAATGAACAAAGGGCGCTCGGGCGCTGCGGATATCGATAGCAAAACTTTTGAAAAATTTTGATTTGTTTTAAACAATTAACTGTCGGCTTTTTCTCAAAAATCTGAAAAATATTTTCTGGGGCTGCCTATTGTTAATTTTGAAAAAAACCTTCGATCAGGCACATGATTATCTATTAATAAAACTAATTTCTCTTGTCCGATTAATTTTAGCTGAATCTCCAAGGACTTGTGATGATCGCCGCAAGCGAAATTCTGGAGAAACGAGCTCCACACAGACAGCGATAACTTTTGCAATTATGAAATTTGTTTTTTTTTTGAAATTTCGCTTAAGTCAAGTCAAAACATAATGTATTATTGCTATATTTTTATATTTGTGAAATAAAGCAAATGACTAGCATAAAAAATGATTGAAAATCATCATTTTTTCGGGCCTCTGACTACCCCTAGCCTCTCAAATTAAAAGACAAATTCTGAGCAGCCACCCTAGTTAGGCCGAAAGTTAAGAAAATTACATATAAATTCTTGTCACATTTCTCTTTAATTTGAAATCAATAAGTATTTTTCAAGATTGATCCTTAGTGGCTTTTGTTTAGCTGCTAAATCTAAACTATCATGGTTTTAACTCAGTTTTTTGCAAGGTTTCCAATCAGCACAAAGAACCGCAATCAAACTTGAATCGGGTTTTTCCAAGTGGTGCTCATCCCTAGCTGGCAGCTTCTGTTAGTTAGCCAAGCTGCCAATGAGTGCCGCAGCGCAGCAAGCTCTACTAATAGCATGCCACAGCGATGTACGCCAGCTCGCACCATTTCATGTGCTTGCCTTATTGACCCCCAGTGCCGCTGGTGCGCTGTGCTGTGAGTGCATAATTAAATGCGGTTGCCATGCAATGCCACTACATATATTGTACATTCATACATACACACTCGTGCATACATGCACACATACATTTATTTAGTTGTGACCCCTCGAGACTCGCGCTACGCTTCCCTACCAAATTTTGTGTGTTTGTACTGTCTGTGGTTTTTTTATATTTTACTTGGTTTCAATTTATTTTTTTCTCCCCTTTTTTTACGTTCCTTTGTGGTGGTTAGTTATTGCAACGCGCGATCACGCCAACACTTCCCCTTCTACTTTGCCTGCGGTCAGTTAGCCGTAATGGAGTTTTTCTTTCGCTTGCGTTTTCGTCAACAGTTCATTTCTAATTTAATTTCATGTTGCAAATATTCAATTTAGCTTTAATATAAATGTAGGGAGTGTGTGTGTATGTGTATATATCCTGAAGAGCTTGTTTTCGTCCATGATAAACTAAAGAAAATTGCTGTCATAAAAGTGGTGAAATCACGAACCAGCAATTTATTTACTGACCACCAAAAGCTGCAGGGCAGTGCTGAAATGCAGACAAATGAATAAATACCTCATTTCACATACATACATATGGACGTCTTTTTTGCAATTTGTACAAGTGTATATGTATGTAGTTGTAGTAGGAAAAGTTCGCGTGCATTTTATAGCAAAATCCAAAATCCGCCCAGAAGCATTGAAACGAAATGAGCTGTACTTTACATTGTATGAAACGTAGCTACAGAAGTGGAAGTAAAGCGGTGTATTTATTTTGCTGCTGTAATTTACAGCTTAACCCATGGTACGTTGTACGCCAGCGTACTTGAAAGATATTATCATTAAAAATTGATATACTGTTACTTGTGGTTTCATAGTCGTTTGAGTTGTCGTGAACAGGCTGCATGTACGAAAATTTCGTTTGCCTTGACCTCTCGTTTCCCACTTAGCTGACATGTTAGATTTGTCATCATCAAAAGGCAAACATACGAGCGACTTCGATTGCAATTTTTAAATTGGAAAGTATAGAAAATTTAGAAAATTTTTATCCAAGGTGACTTCGATTGCAATTTTTAAATTCGGAAGCAAAGAAAATTTCTATCCAAGGCTTGACTTGGCGATATTCAAACAGTTTTCGTATTTTTTTTTTAGAATAGTTGTTTGTTCTTGGTTATACCGGTTCTTACCGCTGCACTATGGGCCAGAAGCTCCTCAAAGGTGACGAAAATGTACCGATATCAAGTTCTGAAAACCAAAACTAAATGGTTCCAATGATGAATAAAATCTGAGGTTCCCATACTACACAGTGTTATCACAACGCACCTACAGGGTCTAAAAGAGCTGGCTATTCCAAACCGACTACCACAAATCCTAACCTAATTTAACTTTTTGAAACTTTTTAGATTCACATGTCAAATTTGGTATTTACCGCGTGCAATCTTCTTTATTAAAAATTTAAAGTCAGCTCTCTTTACCTAGCAAAGCTTGCAGTTTGCCTAGCACAAATCTTGTTACCAGGGTTCCCCACGAGGAGGTGTTATTTTGGAATCCCTTTTCATTATTACTTTTATTTCATATATATTACTATTATTTTTTTAATTTTTATAAATTTTATTTTAAATTTTTAACAAATTTTTCACTTTTATTGTTTAAGTTTTCATAAAACTTATTTTTTACTTAAAAATACTTCTTAATTTTAATATATACTAACATTTTAATATATTTTTTTTTATTTCTTATTTTTTCTTATTCTATTTAAATTTTTTGCTTATCTGAAGAAAATTTTTTCCTCTTTTTTCTAATTTTTAATTTTTTTTTCATTCCTTTACATTTTATAAATTTTCTTTTTTGAAAACTTTTTATTTGTAAATATATACATATTTTTTAAATATTTTATATTAATTTTTTATTTGTTTATTTATTTTTTTTTATACATTTTATTCTAAATTTAAATTTTTTAACAAACTTTTTCACTTTTATTCTTTAAATTTTTATAAATCTTACTTTTTACTCAAAAAAATTTTTTTTAATTTCCAGCATTTTTGTACATATTATTTTTTTATTTCTTATTTTTATAATTTTTTCTATTTGAAGTTTATGCCTTTCTGAACAAAATTTTTTCATTTTTTTTTCTAATTGTTAAATTAAAATTTTCTTTTACTTTCAGTTCTTTAAATTTTTGTAAATTTTCTTTTTTACTTAAAATTTTTTGATTAGTTTTATATATTTATTTTTAATTTTAATTAAAGTAATTTTTTATAAATAATAGGTATATATATGGGTGGGCCATATAGCGTTTGCTTTTTGAACCTCCTATTTTTTTGAGAATGGTAACACAAGTGACATGTCAAATGTGTTCATAATTTACTTAAAGGTTTGACATTTATGAAATGGGACGCTTGAACAAAATTGGGAAATATTGAAAACCTATTTCCAAAGTGGTGAGTCTTCTTCTTCTTTTCTGATTTTCACATCGGTGGCTACGTCAATAAGCAAAATTGTCGGATTTGGGGCTCAGAAAATCCACACGTTACTGTAGATAAGCAAATGCATCCACAACGAGTCACTGTTTGGTGCGGTTTTTGGACTGGCGGCATCATTTGGCCATTTTTTTTTCGAAAATGAGGGAGGAGCCGCGGTTACAGTATATAGCGAGCGCTACCGTGACATGCTTAACGAGTTTTTGTTTCCAAAAATTGAAGAGGATGACATGGACGACATTTGGTTTCAACAGGACGGTGCAACTTGTCACACTGCCAAAGTTACACTCGAACTTTTGGCTACAGTTTTTGAAAACCGAATAATGAGCTGAAATTCCGGAGCCTCGGAGCTGTGACTTAAGCCCGTTGGACTATTTTTTGTGGGGAGTCGTTAAGGACAAATGCTATGCGAACCATCCAGAGGCGATTGATGCTTTAAAACATGAAATCGAAGTTGCCATTCATGAAATTGGAGCCCATACAATCGAAAATGCGCTTAAAAATTGGGTTGATCGAATGGCCTACTGTAAAGCCATTCGTGGCAGTCATTTGAACGATGTTATTTTTCATTTATAAATGACAATGTTCAATCTTTAAATAAAAAAAAAGTTTGAAAAAATATTGATTAGTTTTTTTTTATAGTCAATTCAAAAAGCAAATTTTACATGGCCCACCCATATATACTATATGTATATTGTTTTTTATTACTAATGTTTTTAATTTTCTTTTTACTTAAATGTTTTTGCTTATTTGTACGTATTTTTGTATTTTTTTTTTTAATTTATTTAGTTTTTTTTTAGTTTTGTAATTTTTATTATTTTAATTTTATCCCTTTTTGAATAAACATTTTTTTTCATCTCTTTCTTTTTCTCATTTAAAATGTTTCATTATTATTTTTCCCCATTTTATAAGTTTGCGTTTTTATTGAAAACTTTTTTTTTCATTTGTATGTATTTCTTTTTAACATTTTTAAATTTTTTCAGCTTATTTCAAATATTTTTAATTTTTGAATTTTATACCTTTCTGAACTTAAATTTTGTAATTTTCGAATCTTTTGTTTTCTAATTTTTCTTTTGTTTTTATTCTTTTAATTATTATGAATTTGCTTTTTTACTTAAACGTAATTTTTGTTATTTGCATGTATTTTTATATATTTAGATACATTTTTTTAATTTTCATTATTTTGATTTTATACCATTCTGAATTAATTTGTGTTTATGTTTTCGCCGTTTTCTTTTTTAATTATTTAAATTGTTTGATTTTTGTTCTTTGAATTCTTAATTGCTAGCATTTTTATATTTTTTTTTAATTTTTATTATTTTAACTTTATGCCTTTCTGAAATAAAAGTGTTTGATCTTCTCATCTTTTCTTTTTAAATTTTTCAAAGTTTTTTATTTTTATTGTTTTAATTTTTTACGTTGTTGTTTTTTACTTACAGATATTTTTTTATTTCTATTTCTTTCTAATGTATTTTTATTCTTATATATATACCTACATTTTTTTTTATATTTTAATAAATTTTACAATTTTAATTTTATACTTTATTTATTTCTTTTAGTTAATAATTTTTACAATTTTAAACTTATACCTTTTCGAATTAATTTTGTTTTTAATTTTGTCATCTGTTTCTTTTTTCATTTCTAAGGTTTTTATTTTTTTATTTTTTTACTTTACTTTTTATAAATTTTAAACATTTATTTTTTGGTAATTTTTTAATTTTTATTATTTGAATTTTATACTTTTTTAATACATGTTTTTTTCAGACTTTCTGTTTTTTATTTTTTAACTTTTAAAATTCTTGATTTTTATTTTGTTTTATTTTTTGATTTTTATACGTGTTTTTATTTAATCCTTTTTATTTCGCTATTGGTTTTTTGATTTTTACATTTGTTTTATAAAATTTTGATTCTCTTAATTTTCTTAAATTTTTTTTAATACAATTTATAATTTTGTAATATAATTATTATTATTTTAATATGCAAAATTTTTTATTTAATTATTTGTTCATTAATTTTCATTAATATTTTTTGGAATTTACCGTTGACTAAAGAAAGTTGATATAAAGGAACATATCGTCCCCTTACTATTAAAATAGCCTATAAATTTTTTGATGTTTTGAGAAAATGAATTTCAAACTTTTTGTCGAAAGTACCTCTCACTCAAATCTCGTTATGTCTGTAAATATTTATTATTATTTGACTGACGTTTTGACCCACTTTGTGGAACTAGAGTTTGACAAAATTTTGATCACATATAAAATCGACGATGGAGAATCCAAAAATTCAAAAAAAAATAATAATAGCCTATGAGCACATAGGCTATTGTTATACTAAGGGGACG
>JAYXIM010008208.1:0-39839 GCA_037575425.1 Anastrepha fraterculus | reverse complement strand
AAATAGAGACCTGTGAGAATTTTCTAGATTCTTTGGCAAATCTGAAAATATCCTCCAGTTTGAGAGAACGACTGGTTGTGTCCTTTAATAATACCGACCATCAACCGAACGTATTTCCTTCCAAGTTTTAGTAGAAAGTTTGACAGTTTTCTGTTCGGTCTTCTCACAAAACACTTTGCAGTTCTGCAGTGTTCTAGACCGGACCATCGCTCTTTATGTATTGTAAATTGCATAAATAATCGCTGATCCAATTTATGATTCCTGCAGAACTGACTGCGATTATTTGCTCTGGCCCTTGTGAGGGAACCGCTGATCCACGGTTGGCCAATTCATCGGCAATTTCGTTTCCTTGAAGACCGGAGTGCCCTGGAACCCATATAAGTACAAGCCTGTTCTGCCTTGCGACAGAATTAAGCTTCTTCTTACATTTTTGAATAATCTTTGAGGTTTGCTTTGCGTTCTCCAGGGCCTTCAGTGCAGCCTCACTGTCACTGAGAACTCCAATCTGTTTACCGCTCCATCTCTTCTCGATTATCTATTCGGCTAGTTTCAGGATGGCAAAAATTTCCGTTTGGAAAACAGTTGCCATTTCCCCCATAGCATAGTGATACTTAATACTATCGTTTAAGTACCATCCGGCTACAGAACCTATTTTATTCTTGGACCCATCGGTAAAGAAAATATTCATCTACTCTTAGTTTTTCGAAATTCGGGAGTTCTTTCAACAATCGCAGATCCTCAACCATAGTTCTTTCAACCGTAACTCCCAATATGTATTGAGTCTCTAGACGTAGCCGCAATTCTGGACAACAAAAATGGTCTGAGTTAAGACCTCATGCATCGAGTCTCAAAATTCAAGCATTTTGGGGGCTTCCTCTATGCATGTGTCAAGGAAATGTTTAGAACTTAGTGGCTAAGAACAAATGGAAAAACCTTAACAGCCGACAAATCAGTAAGTGCACTCTTAGAAAAGGAAGCACACGACTCTTCAAGAGAATTGTCATGGTTTGCTGGATTACCGGTCGTCCTATATATGACCACATATGCGAGATTCCATATAACGATCGAAAAAAAACGTTAGAGAGACGAGAAGGCATCAAATATTCAGAATATGTTTCACATTTCTGTGGGATTTCTTAGCGATATACCTGCCAAAAGGCATCTCGCTTCGCTTAAATAATTGTACCATTTAGAGTCAACTCTGTACCAGATGGAGATTTTGTAGTTGAAGGTGCTTACAAAAATCTTGCCTGCATCGGTTAACCTATCAGTTGTAATACGTTTAAGCTCAATAAATGAGCTTTTTGGACGGGATCGGCGCAAAGAAAAGGTGATGTTATTCGGAGGCAAGTAGAGAGAGAAGTAATTTCCATGTTGTGCGTGATGTGTTTTTTTTTTTTGGACAGGTTCGAATTTATCTTACTATAATAAAATAAATAAATAATTACCGCGTACACTTCTGTTAGGTATTTAGCCGAGCACCTCCTCCCATTTGTGGCGGGCGTTTTAAGTCGACGCCAGTCATAAGCCGACTCCGAATGGCAAATGGTTTTTCAATCGCAGAAATACACCCCCAAGGTTTGCCATTGCTTGCCGAGGGGCGACCGCTATTAGAAACAAAACAATTTCTATCATTTTGCTGTTTCATGCATGGATATTCGAATCTACGCACTCCCGAATGGTAGTCATGCCCCAACGCACTCAGCTACGGCGGCCTTCTATAAAAGAATATCCTATCCCCGCGACGCGTTCGCAATAGGTTCCCCGCTGATGGTTTACAAATGCAACATTCAAGGGACCAGAGTTTGGGAAATAATCCTGATGGTGCAAATCGCAATAAGCATCATTTTTACTGAAGTGTCAAAGAATCTGCAAAGCAGTTTCTATCTCTAGATCGAAAGAATCTAATAGTTTCTAACAGGAATGCAATTCATGAAGAAGCTGAAGTGCTACTAAGTAGGAGTGCTACTTTTTGGACCGGCAATTGGTCTTCTGGTTTGATTTACTCGAATTCTTCGTTTCAGTTTATGTAAATATTTAATTGGCGCGTACATCCTTTATTAGGTGCTTGATCGAGCTTTGTAGTGTGCGTCTTTAAGTTGTAGAACAAATGGCGAGCGAAAAATGTGTATACAACCTCCGAACCGCAGATGGTTTTTTAAGGGTAGCTTCTTTATAGCTCGAAGGTTTGTCTGTACCTGCCGAGAGGCAAACGATGTTAGAAAAAACTTTCTCCATCATTTGGTGCTTCACGTGCACAGTAGACTTCTTCTTCATTGGCGCGATAATCGCTTACGCCATTTCGGCCGAGTTTAACAAAGCGCGCCAGTCGTTTCTTTCTAGTGGTAACCTGCACCAGTGGGACGCACCAAGTGAAGCCAAGTCTTTCTCCACCTGATCTGTCCAACACAGAGGAGGCCTTCCTCTTCCTCTACTACCACCAGCTGGTACCGCATAGAATACTTTCGGAACCGGAGCGCTTGTATCCATTCGTACAACATGACCCAGCCAACGAAGCTGATGGATCTGTATTCGCTGCGCTATGTCTATGTTGCCGTACAGCTCATACAGCTCATTGCTCCATCGCCTAGGATACTTGGCGTTACTAATATGCAAAGGTACAAAAATCTTCCGCAGAATCTTTCTCTCAAACACTCCAAGGGACGCCTCATCGGATATGTCATAGTGCAAGCTTCTGCGCCATACGTTAAGACGGGCATGATGAGAGCCTTATAGAGTGTTAGTTTTTTTCGTCAAGCAAGAGAGGACTTTACTACTCAATTGCCTACTTTGTCCAAAGAGTAGCGCAGTAGACTACGGAGTTCGAAACCGCACCAACTTTCGTTTATTTCAAGTCTAAAACTTACCGGAGTGCTTCGGCTATAGAGGACACAGACTACTCGTTCGAAAATCATTTAATTATTCATATTTAGTATATGAACTGCGCCAATTAAGGAAGAAAAATGAAAGGTAGATCAAGAAACTCATTTTGAGCGATGTAGGAATGCGTGGAGGTTGATTTACTTTCAAGTTCCAGAAGAAGGTTAACAGAGCTCTTCTGTTTAGTCGGTGGCAAGAATTTAGTAATTCCAAACTTTCTATTTCAAATTCATATCAACAAAAATACTCCTTATAAAAAGTCGAGCATGTCGTACGCCGCTATTACGTTCAAAAGTCGGCATTACTTCAATACATTCCTTCCTTCGAATTGCACTCCCCTTCAGTATACAAAACCGAAAAGTTCTTCTATAAAAATGCTATTTGTGGGCGTGTGTATTATACTTGTAGATTAAGCAAACCTAACAACTCGTGAGTATTTTTAGCAAACCACTGCTATCACCTTACATTACCCACCAACCTACCTCTCACCTCTCCTACATGGTCGCATCAGCAAACACATTATTCGTCCATCGCTCGAATGCGCAGTGACATTTACGGACGTTACACAAACGGCACCCGATGTTCCATCATTATCAACAATGATGGAAGTGCCATCAATGCGACCAAGCGAATGGCAAGTCAATGAGTGTAGTGCGCGGGGCCGCCACGAAGGGTATATGATGAAACCATTAATGCGAGTACGAAGTGACGGTGTAGGTGTCCATTGTCGCTTTGTTGTGTGGTGGGTGTTTCCTAGAATTTTCTCACTAAATTGAACACAACAAGAAGAACAGAATATGCCGACCGCAAGAGAGGATGGAGTGCTGAATGATGATGGGTTTGGGAAAGTCATCGTAAATGTGTATGGTATGCATTTCGGGACATGAGCACCGGAAATCACTTAGCGTCTAATGTGGCCACAAGCGTTCCAGCCGATAAATTTTCAGCGACCCATTGTTTTGGTTAATGATACAAAAAGGTTTATTATTTATGAGGGAAGCGTATTAAAATGCGGCACTACAGGTTGGGGAAATCACTCATCCGTGTGGTAGTGATAGTGTGTGCGTAAAAGGTCATTTTACCTGACACGTGCATGGGTTATTAGAGCCTTGACTGGCAGTGTTCGAAGGTAAGCATAAGCAATCAGCTCAATAAGCTCCTTTTGGGGTGGATTAATATTTGCCAGTTGCGAGAACATGAGTTTTGCTCCCTGACAACTTTCAGTTACTCTCTGCGGATGGACGAGAGTATACCGTTTTCAAATAAAATGTATCAATAGATGAATTGTAGATTGGATAACTAAAAGATCATGTGCACCTCTATGACAAAAACTCTTGCGCCTTAAGAGTTATACGCTATTTAATAGCACGTAGCTGCAGCTGACCTAATTCTCACTCCATTCCTCCACTTTATCCCCATCATCCTTCACTACATTCACATCGTCTTTTCTTTTTTCCAGCAAAATGGCACGTCATATCTGCACTCTCCTAACGTGCCGTCACTCCGTAGTCTTTACCGCCCTACTACTCGGCTTCCTACAGCTCACCGTATTCGCCTCGCTAGCTTCTTCGTCTGTCGCTACGGTTGCGCCTGCTCTCGCCTCCGCCACCGCCACAGGTGCCCAACTACCCAGTAGCATTGCTCAAACCGAAACCAATACCAATACCATCGCATCGTCGTCCGCGAATGAACATGGAAGCTCCACTACGACTTCGCCACTTGCACCACTTGCGCCACTTAGTGGCTCTACTGTCGAGCCCGTGGCTGGCGCCGAAACGGCTCTAGAGTCCATTAGCACCGCATCACCGGCTACTTCAACAACAAGCACCACAACTACTATGGCCACGACTACGTCCGAACACGACATCATCGGCTCACCGGGTCCGGACAAGCGCGAGCAGGAGGCCATACTGAAAGCGTTGGATTGGTTGAAGGAGAAACGAGCTGCGGATTATGGTTGGGGCAATGATACACATGTCGTTATATTGGCAAAGGAGTTGTCGGGTGCACGCGATCCTTCCGATACTGATGGCCACTTGCAAGTTATTCAAGAACTGGAAGACACATTGTCCGTCAAGGAGATGGAAATCGAAATTTTAGCTATGCTCGATCGTCATCATATGCTGCCGAAACCGCTGAATTTGGAGAAACTTGCGCGCTATGTACTTGCACTTGGCTCACTCTGCAAGGATCCGAAACATTTCCATGGTCATGATTTGGTTGCCACGCTTCAGCATCATGAACCGGCGCAAGATAATGAGTTCGCTTTGGCCACGCTATCGGCGTGCAGCGCCGCTGCGCATGTGCGCAAGCGTCAGATACGCCGACTGCTGGACATTGCCAGCGGCGTAACAGATCAGGGTGTGGACACAATTGCAATGGTTATATTGGCGCTACGCTGCATTGTGACCGATCATCGGCATCGCCATCTACAGCACTTTGTACGACGGCCTGCCAGAGGATTGGCCAGTTTGCAGGATCCACGCGGCAGCTTCGGTTCGCTACGCAGTACTGCCTTGGCTATGCAGGCATTACAAGATCTTGAACATGATCCAGCTGGCTCGTGGAACCGCACTGCCGCTTCAAGGTGGATATTAAGTCGACAGCGCACAGACGGTGGCTGGACTGAGGAGCCATTGCACGACGGTCAGGACCCCGGCATCGGCGTCGGATTGACAGCGGATATTATACTGGCACTGGGCTGGAAAGGACTAGGTGCGGTGCGTGCACTCCAGTGCGATCATGTGATACGCGAGAACAGTGATCCCACCTCAGGTAAGCTAGTAATTCTTCTTTACACCTTAAAGCTTAATAGTTAACACACTCTCCAAAAAACGAAAAAACATTTGAATGAAAAAAACTCACACAAACAAACTATGATAAAAACACAATAACAAAAATAAACAACTCAAAACAATTGAAAAAAATCGCAAAAACGGCAAAACTCAATTAGAAAATGGCGAACCAAAACTAGCTGTGCCCTATGGACTGACCTCATCGGCCGAAGAATCAGACTCGAAGAATGTCTCCTACACATACACACTTTGGGTGGGCTCAAATGTGACGGAATCGTTCTCCCTTTCGCTGGTTTCACCAAAGAACACTAGCTTCTTCAAGGCCATGACACAGGCTGCCGAGATGGACCAGAGGTAAATGGCAGAAAGAAAACGAAAGCAAAAGTGTAATTAAATTTTTGTTTTTACCAATACAGATTTGCTTTCGAGGCGCGCGAATGGCCCAACGGACACTATGTACACACATTAGCTGGAAAAAAGGAAGAGCCAAGGGGGTAAGATGACACTTAGTATATAATTTTTATTGACTCTCCCATTAACACGATTTTTATCGCATTCCAGGTACAACTACTGGCTCCTGTATCGTTTGCCCGAACTACCCGATCCCAATAATGCACCTGGCAATCAGCTGATTGCACCAGTCGGTAAGTGCATTGTAAAATATATCTTCGACCGCCATAGTTGAGTGAGTTGATTCGGGTTCGACGGCCCTCTGCTCGAAAATTCAGACCCCGTTTATAACGAAGAAAATTAACGTCTCCACTGTTCCTCGTTTTGCGTGTATAATTTGGTATAGTTTTATGGAATATCGAGATAATCTTGATGATCTTTAGACAACCGACCACTGAAAATCGCTCTCCCTTTCGATCAGATAATAAAAATTTTCTAAGTATTTGTTCCTCCTATGATGGCTCGCTTTAAATAAAAAAATGGGCTAATCCGCCCTGTAAAAGAGAGAGACAATGGCAACCCTTAACCTAATGAAGGCTCATTTTACTTGGACTCAAGGGGGCACTTAAACTGTTTAGTAAAGGAATCGTCCATTCAATTACCATTAAAAGCAGAAAATAGGGAAGCAAAAAAGATACAGACGAGCGGATAGGAGCGCCATTAGCAATTATGAATGGAAAATCGCTGTGTGCTGATAATAAGGTTCAGCAGGCACATAATTTTATTGTTGTTGTTAGTGTAGCAGTTTACTAAACCCTGCCAGTGCGGTGCAGTCACCGACCGTCTTTGTCTAACTCATCTAACGTTACGTCCAGGAAACGTGCTGTTTCGACAGGTTGGGTCCAGGAGGAGAGAGGTGTTAGGTGCGTAGGTTTGATGGGGCATGTGAAAAGGTGGTTAATGTCGCGGGGTGTGCCTTTACATGCTGGACATATTTTGGGCATGTCGGAGTCGATTCTGAATAAGTAAAAGTTTAGTCGACTATAGTAGTTGAGCCAAAGTTACGCGGATCTTGCGCGGCAGCTGAAGCTATTCGTCTACAATAGGTGATGGTTGGGCTCCGATAACAACATACGGGTTTAGGAGTTTGTGTATTATTCTGGATTTCGTCAGTGTAAAGTAGTTGAAGAGATGCCTCCTGGCAAGCCTGGTATATAGTTCAGGCTCTAGCAAATGTCTGCAGGGGTTATACCTTCGGTAGATGCAGGCACGTAATATCCAAGCGGCTAGCATCTCGAGTGTGTAGAAAGTTGGAACCAAGTTGCCAGAAATTTACCCTGAAAAGCAGAGTAGTCAAGTAGTAGATGCTGATATGATTCCACCTCATCATACTCCATGCAGCTACTGCAACGAGCAGTGCGTGATTAAGTCCGGAATGTAAATCCAGATCTCTCTAGTAGTGTAGACCCACATAACGTGGGAATGCCATCAAGTCTGCAGTCTTGCTCACATTAATTAGCTTCAAGACTAATGGGCCCTAATCTTTATAGAACGGTGGGCTGTCTCGTACATTGGCGCTCAACGCATAGTAGCTTGTTTCCACTGAGACCCAAGCTTAGCACGCTTAGCGGCCTATAGTTTTAAGCCGCCTCCGAACGGCAAATGTTTTTTATGAGGAACTTTTTCATGGCAGAAATACATTTGGAGGTTTGTTATTGCCTGTCGAGACATTTTGGTGTTTCACGGAGATTCGAACCTAGGTAGTCCGAATGGTAGTCACGCACCAACCCATTCTGCGACGGCGGCCGCCAATCAAACTAATGTAGCATATTTTATGTTGCTACAAAAAAACCAACAACAACTAAAGGTGATATCCAACGTAAGTAAGACAACCAAAACTGATGTTGCCTATCATGTCCGACCGACTGTCGCAGTTCCTCCTATCACTAAGCAGAGGGGACTGTTGGCAGCTGGTTGGACTGATGACGGGCCACTTTCTATGGGCAGAACACATGGAAAAGGTGGGCATCTCAGACAGTGCACTCTGCTCAGCATGTGGAGAGAAGGATGACACGGCGGACCACTTTCTGTGCGTCTGCCCAGCCTTCGCTCGAATCAAGCTTGAGGTCTTTAGTACTGATGTGTTAAGAAGTGACCTCCTTAGCACCACAAAATCTACTCAGATTTCTTCGGAGGTCGAGTAGATTTAAATAAAATTAAAATGGGAACCCGAGTGCGGTTCAATGGATTTAATTGTGTCAGAGTGCAGTACTTGCTAGTCTGTCCCGACAAACAAAAATAATAAAAAGAAGTAAGACAGCCAAAAACTAGTCTTACGGACTTAAAAGCGTTATTTTTACCACTTTTACCGGCATTGATTTACCCCTCCGTTGGACACCTTTTTATAAAACCTTCGGTTGGGCACCCGGGTCTGGCCTTTTTTCGTTCTGTTCGAAGATCCTTTTTAAAAGGTTATATCCATAAATAGGTAGAAAATTAAATTTTAGGAAGCTACCTGGAAGCTCAAATCGTTAGCTTTAATAGAAATATTATATGTTAAATTCACGTCCAAAGGCGACCAGTCTGGCCAGACCCGGGTGCCCAACGGAGGCGACCTTTTTTTTCGCCGACCTGTTTTTCAAGCATCAAAATACCATTTCAGAATATTTTTTTTTAATATTACTTAACTTTTTTTCATTCGCAGGTGTTGATGAGCTCTTGGTCGAGGATGGGGAACACTATCTTTACTGGTATAAAAAGCTCTAAGCTGTCTAAGCAAAACTCACACACAGCAATACAAGTAAAAGTAAGAAAATAGGTGGAAGAAGCAGAAAGCATACTATAGAAAAAGATAAAAATATAAACATAAAAAATTTAAAAAAAAATTAAAAAAAAAAAATTAAAAAAAAAAATACAAATAAAAATATACATGCATACAATATACTGCTATCAATACCAAGAGGCCATAAATGATAAAACAAATGCGAATACAAATATATACACCAACATATACATAAATTTACGATAAATACAGTTTAAGAATAAAAACGATTCTAAAATTTAGAACAACAAAAACAAAAAGCGAGAATAAAAAAAACTACCAGATAATTAATAATCAAACCAAAGTTCCGCGCTTTAGCAAAGGCAAACGCAAAATTCAAATAGCAAAAGAAATTATTTTTAGAAATAAAAAATTAAAAGTGAAAAAATGAGAAAATATTATATTAAAACACAAGAACCTTGACATACAAACAAAGGCAACAAAAATGCCACTAATAAAGTAAAAATAATAGTTAAAAAAAAATTGATCAACGTGATAAGGCATGTGAAGGATAACAATAAAGAAGGTGAACAGAAGCACCACTTCACACACACATCAACATACACAAGCGCGAAAGCAAAGGAACAGACTTACTTCCCCATACAGAAATACACATAAATACACACATACATACATACAAACACTCATACAAAATGGAAATTAATTAATATTAAAGAGAAAAGCAAGCAAAATTGAACGTCCATGTTAACTAAATCCTGTCGTCGCTATAATAATAAAGCACACAATAAAACGTATTGCACATACACATCTGAACGTGTAGGGGTATTAAAAATTGGGTGGATTGTACATAGGCGCCGATAGGAGCTCTATCTAACACATAACCACAATCACTTATTTAAGTTTTTGAAGTGAAACTTCTTAGGCGTCGATGGACGAGCGAGAATGGAGAGTAAAATTTCAAGGCCATGCAACGTTTTGGGCATTTTCGTTCCGCGAGAGAGAAAAAGATATAACATAGAGGAAAAGGGGAGAGAGAGCTATTCCTTATATATATCTTAGATACGCTTTAGACCATTTTTCCTGAGTTTTTCCCTGTGGTTCCTATTTTCTAGTGAGAAATAACACTGCCTACTTTTTGGCGCTTGTTTGTTGGTGCAAACTTGAAGGAAATATATATTTCGTGCCTACTTTTTGGCGTTATATTTCCTTGGTGCCTACTGTTTGGGGCGTTTTTTGGTCCCATTTTTTTGGCGTTTTTGTTTTTGCGGTAATTTTAGCCGTTGCTGCGGTCCTGGAATCGCTGCGTTTGTGCGGGTGATAAACGCTCGGAGTAGTGCGCGTTGTTGCACGGTTTGTGTCCGTCGTTTACCCACACCAGTCGACCCTTATCGGTTTTTTGTAAATTTCCTCTATTTGTATTTTCTACAAATGTTGTGAATTCATTTAGACATATATTCTTTCTCTCTCTCTCTCTCTCTCTCTCTCTCATTCTCTCTCGGGTCTCTACCTCTTTCTTTGTCTGTCTTGAAAGTTTCACTTCTGTTATGTGTACTACGCTACACGAACTTTTTTTCTAATAAATATTCCGAAAGAGACTCAACAAACTCCGAGCTCAAACAACTCTCTCTACATCCTGTCATCGCTTGCGTTCATATGTACGAGGGTCGTTTGAAAAGTCCGTGAAAAATCAAAAAGATTACACTACTAGCCCGGATCGAGCTTATATGAGTTAGTAGCTTTTCTGGGAAGATCACACACCTAGATTCAGCCAGATTGGTATATTTCTTTGTGTTTGGAACTCGTTTGAATCTAAAATGTCGAGTGATTTTCCTGTCCCATCACGATAACAGAAAAGCTAACGCCTCAGCAGTTGTGGTCGCAAAATTAATGGAAATTGGGTTCCAACTCGTTCCACATCGCCCCTATTCTCCAGACTTGGCTTCCTCGGATCCCTCAGACTACTATTTCACCATCACGATAAGGCAACAGCTCACGCCTCAGCAGTTGTGGTCGCAAAATTAATGGAAAAGGGTTCTAACTTATTTCACTTCATCTCACTTCTCTAGATTTGGTTCCTTCGCATCCCTCGGGCTATTATTTGTTCCCCAATTTGAAGAAATGGCTGGCGGGAAAAAGATTTTATGCAATCGAGGCAGTGATGCCAGAAATGAATGGCTATTTTTAAGACTTGGATAAATACTATCATTTGGAAAAGATCAACAAACCAGATCCTTTGACGATATGAAAAGAAGACCACCAAAATAAAAAAGGTTTACTCCAAACAATAAAGTTGTTATTTTTGCAAGAACTCTTCAAACGACCCACGTACTACACATAAAATTCGCGCTCTCCGTAGCTTACGCATGCAATATTGTTGTTGTTGCAGCAGATCATTTAAGCCATGTCTAGAATCGTTACCCCAACAGCTAACGTCGTCGGTTTCATCTACCGGTAGCCTCTTGAAACGAGCTTTTTTGTCGGAATCAAAAAACAAAACTTAACACGAAAGTGATATTAGATGACCGGCTAACGATTTTTAGCGCTTCTGTACTCTAGACGCGCGCACTGAGAAGGAGAGCAAGCTGTCAAAACGTATTAAAACAGGCGATGGAAGTCGAGTTTAGAGCTCTCGTCATCACCGAAGAGCTTGCTTAATAGCTTCAACTTTTCTCTATCTCCTACCATTTGCTATTCATTGTAAACTCGACATGCCGTCAATCGAGCCAGACACTCTTTAGAGACTCATAGAGCTGGTTGAAATCTCTGAATGTGTGAAACAGCTTTGGCCCACATAAGCTCTACATTGCTCGCGACTTTTGCCTTGCACTTTTATTGAAATCTTCGAATATCTTGGAAGTTAGCTTTTCAGCATTCAGCCTCAACAAGACTGTGTGATATGTCCCTTAACCGCCACTGTTTCTATATTAACTCTGCACTTTGTGAGGTCCTCGAAATAGCCAAATTTTTTCGAACGCAGCATATTTTCAAACGACTATTTGATGACATTTTTTCATTAATGTCTCTCTTCCACACCCTTCTGGCACAATAAACCCAACTGCCGCAAAGATTGTAGGCAGATAAGAATAAAATTCGCTATCAATGTTTTCATTGAGCCACAGAATCTCCAGATTGAGAGAGAGAGAAAGGAAACTTTAAACATCCGATAGCTACGGGAACTTTCTCTCAATTATTTGAGAAGATTTCGCAGGTTGCTTAAAGCAGCCATGTACAAATGATTCAGACCCAACTAGCAGACCTAGTTTGATTGTGATTTTTTTCGTCGTGGTCACTGGTCTGCAATTCTCAGCATACTTATGACAAGTTTAAAAATAAGCGATGTGAGCAAACTGAATATAAATTTCAAAAATTTCATTTTCAAAACTATTAGCGATATAGAATCTGGTGGCATAATAGACACAAATACGCGATTGCCCATACACTTATACATACAAACAACAAGTAATGAAACGTTAACAGTGCATGCAAATTAAAAAGGCACTACGCGCAATAAAAGCATTTAGTTTTGATAACATTTTAAGTTGATAAAAATCAGAATAACGCGAGAAGCAAGTAAAAAGCGTGTTAGAGATATAAAATATTAAACAAAAATTGTTTAAATGCGAAGTAAATAATATATTTATTTAAATAAATCATAGGTATGACATGCTATATACGATAAAACAACAAAAAAATATATTCGAAATATTAATATTCAGCAGCGATAAGCAATTAAAGTATAAAAAAGCGCAGCATAAGCAAGCAAAAAATATTTTTTATTAAACAAAAAATAATTAGCTAAATGTTAAAGCGTTTATTAATTAAGCTGAAATGTGCGAAAATAAATAAAAATTAGTTGTTAAAGGAAAAGCATGCAGAAGAATTTATAAAAAAAAATATTAATTATTTTTACAATAATTTTATTTGCTCTATTAGATTTTATTTAGACATTAATATTCCGCACACATATTTTTGAAAACCAAAATGTTAAACATGAATTGTTTACAAAAATATATTTTTATTGAAATGATTGTTTTTTAGTTGCTTAACTTTTAGTTTGGAAAAATTGTATGTTGAATTAAAAAAAAAACAAAAAATGTTTCTTGTTATTTCCAATATTTTTAATATTAAATTAATTGCTGCATATAATTTTATAAAATTTTTTTTTTTTAACTCTTTATTGTTTCACCGATATCTCCCCTTTCTAGCGCTGTTTGGTTTGCTACTACAATATTATTTTTGAATATTTTTAAATTTTTTCTATTATTTATTTATTTTTGCTTTTTCATTTCTTGCCACTTTGTACTTTTGTCTACAAACTAAAATTATCTAAAATTAAAACTATACACGAATGCCCACATTTTCAACTTATATCGAAGCAATCATGTACTCACCCCACTATGCGTGCAAATTCACATACGTACATACATACATGCATGCAGGAATGTATGTAGATATGTGTGTGCAAAACTTAAAGTATATTATCCCGAATTATGCTACAACTATTTACCTATATTAGCCACCGCAAAGCCCCTTAAAATACGCTATCGCTCTAACTATGTACGTAAGTATTTCAGTTTGTAGTAGAACTTCGTAGTCCAGCTCCACACACACACGCGCACATAAATCAGTGAACTACTAATACTCGAATGCAACGCTGTAAAGGAAGTAACCCATGCCGCCATATAAGTAACGTAGGATTGTAGTAGTCCGCTCTGCTTAACTTAACTATTGACTTCATATAAATATGTATGTATGTATTCGTGGGCACGCCCTATTCTATTTATGCTTAACATATTTAAATAATTATGAAAATAATAGTCTGTGAAAAAAAAATAAAATAAAATAAACGTTAAGAGCAAAAGCGTGACTTGATACAAAATTAAACTATTAAAAGGATTACCCTTATAATGAAAACCATTTAAGCAAAATAAAAAGTAAGTTATATAATTCAAAAGCAGTAGCTTGCAAATGCAATTTGAAAATAAATATTTTTTGAAAAGCTTTTTGAAATTTTTTCTATTTAATTTTAATATTTTAAATGCATGAAAATAATTTAAAGCAGGGAAATAAATAATAAAATGAAAAATAAGCTTTATTTTCAAATTTAAATATTTAAAAATAATTTAAAGCTGATAAAAATTGAATAAAATTGAAAAACAAGCTTTGATTTCAAATTTAAATATTTAAAAATAATTTAAAGCTGAGAAAATTTAATAAAATTTAATTTAAAATTGTAATATTCAAAAATAATTTAAAGCAGAGAAAATTAAATAAAATTTAATTTTAGATTTAAATATTTAAAAATAATTCAAAGTTGAGAAAATTTAATAAAATTGGAAAAGAAACTTTAATTTCAAATTTAAATATTCAAAAATAATTTAAAGCAGAGAAAATTTTATAAAATTGAAAAAAGCTGCTTGAAAATGCATTTCTTCTAATAAAAAAAAAACATTTTTTTAATATAATGCCTTCAACGAGCTTTTTATATATTTTATTTGTGAGTACAACAATAACCTTTTTTGGCACTATTTGATTAAGCAAATATATTTCATATACTTTTTGTAAACCAAAATATCATGCAATTTTTTGTCTAAAAAAAAATTTTAAACAAAAACTAAAAAAAAATAGCATACAAATTTGTTCGGCAGTAAAGTAATTACTTTAAAAACTAAATTTTTATTTAAAATTTTAAAAAATTAAAAATTAAAAAAAAATTTTACAAAAATAGCATAAAAATTTTCGTCTCGGGTAAAGCAATTACTTTAAAAACTAAATTTTTGTTAAAATATTTAAAACAATTAAAAAATATGATAAAACTTTTGCCTGCAAAAAAGCAATCACTTTAAAAACTATTTTTTTTTAATTTTTTTAAATGGTTTAATTTAAAAAATATTTTTTAGCTTAAAAAATTAGAAAAAAATATCAAAAGTGTTTTGTCTGCAGTAAAGTAATTACTTTAAAACTAAATCTTTGCTTAAAAATTAAAAAAAAATAAAATAAAATAAAAATTAAATCCAACATTTTTTAAACAAAAATTTTGCTGAAAATTATTTTTCGTATAAAAAATAAATACAAAAATTGTTAAGTTTACACCAAAAAAAAATATATTTAGCGACAAATAAAAAAAGGAAATAAAGTAATTTTTGCAAGAAAGCGTTTTTTTTTTTTTGGTAATTTCGAATAAAAAAAACTGTAAACAATAAAATAAATCAAAATAAGTTAAATTAATTCAATTTTACTGGCAAACTTTTTTTTTAAGATGTATTTTTATTTTTTTATAGCTTGCAGTGAAAAATGTTTTAAAGCTAAGAGTTGCTAAATAACTACATTTAATTAAAAAAATAATAGAGAAAATAAATATGTAATTATGATTAAGCGAAAAGTTGTTTTAATTAAATTGTTTTTGTGTTTACACATAAAAATGTGCAAAAGAAGAGAAAGCGTAAGTACTGACATAAACTGGATGACAGATTTTTTTCCGCAAGCAACTTTTGCTCAACGAAGAAGCATGCGGCCCAAGAGCTTTAAATAGGTAAATAAAGCTGCGATTAGTGGTGCCGTAGCCAGAACACCATAGCCGTACCCAGAGCCATAGCCACAAAAGCATTACTACAAAAGCGTCAGCCTTTCTAAATATGCAAAAATCATGAATGTTAAGATGATTCCGGTTCATCCTCCATACAGCTGACGCGAGCTAGTTTCAATTCTCGCCCCGCGGCTGGTATCCTGTGAAAACATCTACGATTCGAGAGCTGAGATTTTGTCAATCTCAGAAGATCGCTCGAACGCCCCGATCCACGCGTGGCCAGAAGGATTTTGCGACCTTACAACTGTGTGTACTAAGTTGACGCGAAGTCCATTTTTCTAGGAGCAGACCGCAGGTGGTCAAGAGGATCCCAATCGTCGCCCTTCGCGGGGACATCACCTCACCTCCGCTCATCCACAGTTTCCCGCAATGTCACTGTGACCAGGCACCCAGAAAAGCCTTATGTCGAGAATTCGGATGCAATCGAAAATGAAGCAAGTCATTCCCGGACCAGTTTCGCATGTACCATCATTAACCCGAGGTCTCTAATTTCCGGTTACTTTCTTGACAGTTAATACGCATGTGAGTAGCCAAGCCATCCGTGAACAGGTTCCCAGTTCCCAGGCCCTGTCTCCAAGTGTGGGCTACACCCGTCCGCTCTTCCCTTGATGGAATGTGAGTGGAGAATGCTGCGCTGGGACTAAGCGAGGATGTACATTGATCCGTCGACAGGGGTATGAACCCAAAGCTTCTTAGGATATTTGAGTGTCCACAGGTGAGGCAGAGCCTATAGCCCGTTTCCCTCAGTCTGATTGCGGTACGTGCAGCGGCAGTTTTGCCTGCGATGTCTAAATTAAAAAAATAATGGTTTAATTATTTACATTTTTTTTTATAAAAAAAAGAAGTCTTTAATGTTTTAAGCACGAAGTTTTTGTAACTTCTTTTATTTTTTAATTAAAATTATTAGAAAATATATATTAGAAAATATATATAGAAAATATATATTATATTTCTTTTAAATAAACCTTTTTTTCCATTTTTTTAATTAAAAAAAATATTTTTTTTTAATTTTTTTAAATATTTCTTTTTAAATTTCCTTTTAATTTTTTTATTTCTATAATTATTATTTTTTTTTTTTTTAATATTTTTAATTTTTTTAATTTTTTCAATTTTTTTTTAATTTTTGTAACCTTTTTTTAATTTTTTTTTGAGTGATTTTTGCTCCTTTTTTAATTGTTTTTTCTAATTATATTTTAATTTTTATTTTGAATTTTTTTTTATATTTTGTTTATGAATTTTTTATTATTATTTTTTTTAATTTTATATTCATTTTTTTTAACTTTTTTTTAATTTTTTTTACCACTTGTGTGGTTTTTGCCCCTTAATTGCTATGAGTCCCATCCCATCAATCCGTATTGTTAAATAAATACACAAACAAATTTTTGTATTTTTTCGCTTTTCGTTTATATTTTTATTTATATATTTTTTATTTTTTTTTTTTGTATTTGCATTTCGAATTTATGCTTTATATATTTTATATTTTTTTGTTTTTTCCTTTTTTGCTTTTTTACTTTCCCTTTATCGACACAATAATTTAATAATTTAATTTTTTTTTTGGTTTTGCTTTACACAAGTTCGCAGTTCTCACTGACCGAAAGTCACGTAACCAAATTTTTAAGAATTTTGTTTTTGGTTTTGCGTTAAATATTTCGCATACATGTTCTATAAATATTTGAATGCGTGTATTTGGGTGTGATTACATAGTTGCTTTTTTGGATACTTTTCCACATTTTTTTTTTATTATTCATACTTGTTTTATGGTATTACATATTTGTTTATAAATTTTCCGAATTTCGTTACCATACATAATTTTATAAATTTTGATACATTTTCATAGTTTTAGGGCCTATATGGATGTTTTAGGTGTGCCTGTTATACAATAACTACGCGATTATTATTAATCATTAATTGTAATAATAAATTAATTTCTTTAATTAAATATAATTTTCTTTTATTTAAGTTTATAGACAGCAGCAAATAATGTTGGTAATTAACAGCGCAAATGAGGCGAAAAATCCTTGCGTATAACTTGACTTTGCTGCTGGTAAATGTGTTGCAAATTATTGCAGAACTCCCTAACTTTTCTCTGACAGTTTGAGGTACAGGGTGCATTGCCACACAATTAACCGTTTACTTAATAAGCAATTGAATAGTTAAACAATGCTTGGAATTGCGTCAAAATCAGTTTATCGGAGAAAGCTAAAATGAATGCCAGCATTTTCAGTTTTTTCTTTTTTCCCCTAGAAGTACGCACCCTTTTCGCTGACTGTAAATTCCACTGAATTATTGCAAAGTGCACAACACGAAGTTGTGTTATTTGTTATTGTTATTGTTGTTTCTTCGCTATTAAGTAATTAACATACTAAATTAAGCTACAGCACTGAGTTAAACTTAAAAAATATTTGTTTATATGGATTTCTATTTGTATGTGTGTATGTACTTCAACAGTAATCGACAACCTAATGTAAAATACATACATTTTTTCCACTTCTTTTAATATTAATGTTTTCATTTCGTATGCAATTAAACGTTCATTGAACATTATATCGTACATATGTAATTATTTAATAATTTATTGTAGTTGTTGTAGATACTCGCTATTAAACGTTTTCTGCGAAATTAATTTTACAATCGTATTTAAATTTAATAAAATATTTTTTCTATACATAGACACAATTTGTTTTTTTTAATTACTAGTAAAACCTAATCAATTTTACTTCTCTTTGTCAATGTTTGGATGTGTGGACATGGCGAATTGGTTGGTTAGTCATGTGCAGGCGAGGTGTTGGATGTTTGTACAAAAGCAAATAATAAAAAATAATATTTATATTGTTTCTACCAAAATTTTAAAGGCCACAGATATATTAAAAAAAAAATGCTCATAAACTTAAAATAAATTTCAAGTTCAACTTTTATTTACAGTCTTAGAGGAAATTTTAACAAAAATAAAAATCATTCAAGCAGTAAGCCAGAATAATCAAGCTCAGCAAAATTTTATATCGGTTCATTCTGTTTTATAATTTTAGCAGAAAGTTTCCAAAAATGGAATTTATACCGGAATAAAGAAATTTATTTATGATCTTAAATAAAATTTGCTTAAATTAGCAGCAATAAAACATAAAAAGCACAGAAAAATTGAATGCCAGTTTTTGCAAAAGACCAGCGTGATTTCGGCAGGCATTTTGAGGCAATTTTTTGCAAAGGACAAATTGACCGACATTTTGAGGCTTCCTGCCAGTTTTCGAAAATAGTTTTAAAATTATACAACGGAATAAAAAATATACATTTAATATGAAATTGTGCAATAAATTCAACAATAAATTTCAACAAAATTATTCTTTTATGTTCAGTAGTATAAAGTCCTTTAGAGTTACATGTTTTGAACTGGTATTGAAAAATTGTCTACTTTAGGTTGAAATGGTTGTCCAGAGAGAGGAAACTTGGAGAGGAGAGAGGGCACACTTGGATGAAAATAAAATTCGTCCTTGGTGATAAATTTGATGATAGCTTCCTTTAATTAAAAACAAATAAAAAAAAATAAAAAAAAATTTAATTAAAAAAATAATAAAAAATTAAATTTAAAAAAAATTTACTTAAAAACAATAAAAAAAAATTTAATTAAAAAAGATAAATTAATTAAAAAAATTAAATAAAAATATAAAAAAATGTAATTAAGAAAAATGAAAATAAATTAAAAAATGGAATAAAAAACTTAATTAAAATAAAATAAAAAAAATTTGATTAAAACAAGTAAAACAAAATTAATTAAAAATAATAAAAAAATATTAATTTAACCAAAAAAAATTTATGAAAAAATTTAATAAAAAATTTAATTAATAAAAAAACAAATAAACTAAACATAAAAGAATTAAAAAACAAAAATTAAAAATACAATAGAAACAAATTAATAAATAAAAAATTAAAAAGACCAAATGAGCCGTTTTAGTTGATTTTTATAGCAAAAAATGTTACACCAGATTTTGTACCAGTTTAATGAGAAACTTTTCTACATAGCTTTTGTTCGATTTCCTGCACTTTTTAGCATATTTTCAAATATGAATGCATATTGCAAGCTAATATAAGTTTTCTATAAAATTAGTAATGCCTTTTTGCCAAATTTACTCGAGTTCATAAGTTCATATACAAAATAACAGCATATTTAAGCGATCCCTCAAAACACTAATCTGGAAATTCAAAAAAAAATAAAAAAATTTACACAAAACTTTGTATGCCAGATATCAGAAAGAGCGCTTTAAAACTACATTATGCTGTTCTACACCATTTTTGAATACAAATTGCTGCTTAGAACAAAAAAATTTACACAAAATATTTTATACCAGATTTTAGACCAGTTTCGTAAAAACGCTCGAGACAATTTTTACTGACTGTTGCGTAATTTTTGCGTTTTTTCAATTAAATTACTTGCTTACGAAAATTCGGTACTTTTTTACCCAAATACATATTTATAGCTGGATTTCCAAAAGCTCAGTCAGTGGGGATTATATTTTTTATGGCTTCAATGCACAATTTTTCCATTTTATAAGGAATAGTGAGCAGTTTTTTTATATTCTTTTTATATATCATAAAATTAAACTATAACAACTAAAAATGTCTAACAAATTAAAATATATACATATATATTTTTTTTTAATTTTCAAAAAGCTATACATATGAGTCTAAACTCATCTTTTGAAAAAAAAAACAATATTGATAATTTTTCGCTAATATTTGGATTGTCATGTTAAGAATTTACAGTCGATTGGCATTGTTGAAAATCTGTACGCTACTGCAATTACAATTTATTTATTTCATAATAAAATATTATCTTTGCTAACTTCTCCGCTTCGTTGCGTTCGCACTTAAATACTACATAATTTTAGATTTTTCACTTAACATTTATTCTACACTTCTTAGTTGTCAGCCGGCTTACCATCTAAGCTAAAGACTAGACTTACAAAATACATTACAATTCCACACAATCAAACAATTAAAGAAAATTGTTTAAATCAGTCAAAAAAAATTCACTCTTTTAGATGTCGGGAGCAAAAAAATTGTGAATCGATAGTAGAGCAAATTTTTTATAGAAATTTACAAAAAAGTAAAAAAAAATTATGCGTCTACGCAGATAGTTTACAATTTAAAATTCTAACTTTAAGCCGCGCTTTTTGCCAATATTGCATATATTTTTAATTATGTTAAGTAAATTTCTTGTTCTCCATTATTCCGAAATCTCAAATACGTTTTGCTTTGTTTTTGTTTTTTGCTCTTATACATCGAGTGCCGAATTCCATTATGACTATGTGAAATAATAAAACAAACGCCTGTTTTTCAATATTTTAGTACTGAAAACAAACGCCAAATGGGTATTATCTTTCCTCAACTATACAAACAAAAAAAATAACTGTTTAATAGCGTATTCCAAAGCCAGTTTAGACTAGTTTTTACCTTTACATTAGTCAATGCAACAATTTGTTTATTTATAATACCAATTTTTTTACAGTAATCATACACATGCAATCAATTTTGTAAGTTTTCTTTTTCAATACCAGTTACCATAAAATTTAATAAAGCAGCTATTTTATATATTTCTTACAACGTTATTAAATTTACTATGGGTAAGGAACGCTATTATTTTGGCGCTTAAAACTATTATGCAATTATCAAGCATTATTTTTAGATGATCACGTAGAGTAGGTCACCAGAACCTCAGTTTTCTATTTGTCACAATCTTTTAATTACTTTCGTTTTAATGTAATCATAATTTAATTTTCATTGGCCCTGTTTTAAAGTCTTTATAGTTATCCCTTTTACGCTACATATTTTCATTATCTTATCATCGAGCGAAACCGTTCAAAGACATAAATACCTACAGACGTATTTAATTATGTGTGAATTTGTGTATGCATATTTTCATGAGTGGTATGCATGCTTCATAAGGATTATATGTTATTCAGGTGTGTCATTTTATATTACACTATTATATGGGTGATCTAAATTTTACGATTTGTAAATGATGCATTTGCATTGAGTATGGAAATGTTGGAAAAGCATGTATAGTTGCAAAAATTTAGTGACGACGTTTATACCAGTTTCGACCAGTTTTTATACCAGTTTATTACAAGACCTCAAAACCAGTTTTGAAAAAAAACTTCGTGTCAGGTTTACGATAATTGTCGAAAAAATATGTTAATTTCTGCGCAATATAATGTGTCTACATATGTTTCAATTTAAAGTACGTCAAATTGATATTCCGAATGCGATGATGCTCAGTTTTTGTGGTTATTTGTACACCAGATTAATCAAATTTAGTATTTATAATAAGAAACATATTTACATAAATGCTTTACATACGCCTTATGGGTTAAATACAGAATTATCAACTTATAATAATTGCGTGCTGTTTTCGAACCATATTTTTTTAGTCATTTCCTTATGCTCAATGCGACATTTTTATACCCCCATTTATGGCAATTTTCTTTAAGTGATTTAAAGACTTTCATAAGTCAAGCTAATTCATTCGAAACTTTTATACCAGTTTACGTGCTTTTGTCTCACTTTTATAAGAATTATTTGTTTATAGATATTTATTTTCTTTCCTTGCTTGAACACACCTGTTACGCACACACACATTTATAAATTGGTATTTTTCACTTTAAACTTAAGAACAAAATCACAAAATTGCAACCGAAATTGAGCACAACACTCGACGCAAAACTGAGTCGCGCGTTATTTTTCCAAACATCATTATCAAAAACACAAAATACAGACGTTGCTACTCGTCCCGCCGCAAGCGCCAAAAGTCACGTTCACGCGCCAACACATCGGCCACATCCGATGTCGTCATGCGATCCACTGTCGGGCTGGTGGTAATGGGCGCTGCGTCGCTTGGCAAGTGTGTGTGCAGCGCATCTCCGCTGCTGCCGACAGTAAGACGCGTGGGCAAGCGGCGTGTCATCGTCGGCGCTCCCATCAATGCTGTATCGTCCTGCGTGGATGCGCCTACTTCGGCGCCATGGCCGCCACCTCGCTCGCTCGCATCCTCCTCGAAGCCATACCAATATCACATGAGCATTATTTGCAGTGCTACTCATTGGTCGATCGTACGATAGATGCGTCGCTGCGGTTCGGGTGTGTAATGGATGCGCGTGCGAAAATGTTGCGGTGAGCCAGGCACGCTCTCAGAACCACGACGCGGCGGTGGCAATGGTGGTGAAGCATTCACAAAGCTGTAGTGAAAACAAAAACATTCTTTAATTAGTTCATAAAATTCAACATACCGCCAAAACTTTGATAATCACCGTCTATTGAGCAGTGGAGAGCCGCCAGGTGGCTGACCACTCAATTCCAGCAGCTGCTTACGCAATAACAGCGGCGACTGACCGCGATTATAGCGTGGCGGTGGATCAGGGCTGCGGTGCCGACGATCCAAACCGGTTAGGAGATGCGCATTTGAGGAGCCGCAGCCGCCACCTGTCATACCGCTAGCACCAGCAGCTGCATAGCGACGCAGAAAGCCGCTTGTTCCCTCGTAGAAATCACTGCCGGTATTGGCGTTGCTGCCAGCAGAAGCAGTTGCGAGTCCGCTAGGCTTGGGCTGTGCTTCAGTCGGCGACGTGCTGTTGCTCGTGTTGCTGCTACTACCCGCGGAGAGTGTGCGATAGTAGGCAAGCGTTGGTTTGCTGGGCTGCGCGCTCATTGGCAGGCCACTCTCACAGCCTTGACCCTCTTGTTGACTGACAACGCGGCTTGTCGGGGGAGAGGCTGCAGAATGCAATTGTAATTTAACATAAGAGGCAAATTGACGCTTCATGGCGCCGGCGAGTGTATTAAACCAGCCTATGGTATTGTGTGGTGAGGTGAAGAGGGCAGTGAAAGCGAGTGCGTGAATTTGAGGTTTGATGAAATTAGGTGTGGTGTGTTGAAATTCAAGTGCAGTAAAAGTGGGTGTGATGGTGAAGATGAGTTAATGAAAACGTTGATTTGAAGTTTGAAGTTGGAAAGAGCAAGCATGTGAGGCCGTGTTTGAAAATATATGAGAATGAAAATTAGTGATGATGGTGGAGATAGCATTTTCATGTTGTAATGGTACACAAAACAAGGTATGGTGCGTTGGTTATATTTTTTACAAGTGTGTGAGTAATGTTTTTTTAAAATGTGCAATATTTTTTTAAGCAAGCAAGCGTTAGCACGGATTTATAAATGATTTTTTTACAGCCAAGCAAAGCATTGAAAAGGAATATAGAACAAATAAGAAAAGAATATATCGTGAAATACATACATATGAGGCAACAAATGTAGATACAAAGAACCTCCAACGACAAAAGATGCAATACCAGCCAATTTCTCTAACTCAACTCACCTAGCTTGTTTCACCAGGTAAAAACCTATTTGGTTCAATTTTAACTAAATTTGTTTTTTAAATTTTTTTCATCAGAAATAAGATAATTGAGTTTAGGTAGCGAGTTGAGCCGACATTGCATCTTCTCGTCTTTAGGCGTTTTTTGGTAAAAATGAGCAGCGTTGTGAGAATTATATAAAACAAAACAAAAACGAAAAGCCGTAAATTCCTTATGAAAGACTTTGTTCTAAATTTGTTAACAATACTTTTTACTTTCAGCCAATTGGTATAAGTCTCGAATTAATTCATTTTTACATTGGTTTTATCAACTTTTCGTGCAATTTCTCTCAAGGCTCTAACGCTTTGTAAGCCAAATATGTGTAGCATACTTTTATGAGCACAAGAATATCATAACGAATAACTGTCGTACGAAAAGTAACTGTGCTGAGGTGCAAAAAGTGCAAAACAAAGCAGCAGTCAAAAATTGATTTCGACTTGCCCACTTACCATGCTCGTCCCTGTAATCCTTTCCAGCCACGCCGCCGCCGCCGCTGCCACCACCAACAACCTCTGCACCTGTATGCGTGGTTAACGTTGCCGCCGTTGTAGTTTGCCACTGCCGACGCGCATACAACTTGCTCAACTTACTCGCCATGCCGTTACCGCTAGCGCCACCACCACTGCCACTCACGCCGCCATCGGACGACAGCTGCTCTGGTGAAGTAGGCGGCGAACGTGAATTGCGTAATGTTGTCTCGTTCAGTGGCAAATAGTGTTGGGGCAACGGTTGATATTGCAGCTGACTGGGGCTCGTACCAAAGGCGGAGCTTACAGCCGCCACTGACATTTGAGGAGGCAGCGGTGGTGCGCATGCGGGTGGCGATCTTTGTTGTTGTTCGTGCAAATCACCAATTGCTATTTGTGAGGATGAGGATTGTGTAGATGATTGACTAGAAGTTGAGTGTGATGAGGAGGCAGCGCTGGTCAGTGGCAAGTGGTGATGCGTTGGTTGTTGAGGATAACGTTGCTGTTGTGGCAGTTGGTAGTGGTGCTGATTGCTACTGCTGCTGCTGGTGCTACTATAATGCAGCGGCGTGGTGGACGCTGATGCAGCTGAGGCGGCAGCGCTGGTTGAGAGATAATTACCGGCATGAAATGGATTTGTAGATTGTTTTTGTTGTTGTTGTTGCAGCTGTTCCTTGCGCTTCTCTAGCTCCTTCTCACGCAGCTGATTTTGTTGGTGATAGAAACGCTGCAGCACTGTAAGAAACATGTGGTCAGTAAATGTATAGTTAAAAGTTTAAAGGAGTTTTGTTTTTATTTCCAGCTCTTCCACTTTAACTGGTTTTTCGAACCACTATTCACGCACCAATTGGACTGTGATTGCCCGGCACTCGCTGCTGCGTATTCATCTCACTGCGATTAACCGGTATCAAAGATGGCGGTTGCTCCTTCAACACCGGTTCAACAGGTATACCTAAGGGCAAGGTTGGCGATGCAGCGCCCGCCTGAAATCGCTTCCGCCCCATTGCTGGGGAACCAATGCCCAGATTTTTCGCCGTAGATGGGCTGTCGTACGCATCGAACGCATTGCCGCCCATCTCGTGAACATTTGGCATACGCCACAAAGGATCCACCTGATGCGGCTGTGGTGTATGATGCTTTTTTTGGCTAAAGGGTGAGGTGGTGAGGTTGCGTATAATTGTTTGACCTGGGAGAAGCAAGCGAAGAGGTTCGTTACTCATAAGTAAATTAAACAAAATCAAAACGGAAATAGCACACTCACCGATGCTGCTAAACATAGACTCCTTTTTGGGGCTCGACGCGCCACCACCACTACCACCCCCAGTGTACTTCAACCCAGCGCCATTGCTGTATTTGCGCTGCAAAAACGGTGACTTACGATATAATTTACTCATCTCAGTGACAATATGCGTCGTGTCGTCTTTCAGCTGCGCATCCTTGTAGCTGCTGTTAGGCGGTGATTGTGGACTGCTGCTGTTAGCACTATTGCTGCCCGAGCCACCACTGCCATAACCGTTGCCGCCACCACTTCCTAAGCCTCCTCCACCACCGCCACCAACGCCGCCGCCACCGCCTCCACCCCGTTCGCCCTGCAAATGATTATTGGCGATGCTGTTGTTGTAATAGCTTGCAATCGGCTGAGGTAGTTGTGATGGTTGATGATGATGTAACGCCTGGGTTTGCACATGTGGATATTGTGGATGATATTGTGGCAGGTATTCGTCTTTTTTGTAGCGTGGTTGAGTGGCTGTGGATGTGCTGGCACTATGATAGGAATTCTGATAGCTGGGGATGTGTGTAGAGTTTGTGGTTGCTGCAGGCAATTTTGGATTTATTGTCGCTGTTGTTGTTATTGTTGTTGGCAATATTGTTGCAGTAGCAATTTTGTTATGTTTATTTGTTGCTGCTGTCACATCTCCCCTGAGTGTAGCTGTAGTAGTTATTGGCATGTGAGTTCTGTAAAATTCATGATGCGGCTTATTTATTATGGCCAAATGATTTAAAAAAAATTACAAGTGTTTAAATCATTTCAACGTAAAAATATACACATTTAAGATGACAGTTGGTGTAGGTGAGATATGAAATATGCTCCTATAAACAATGGTGGTGGGTACAAGGAATAAACCAAATATTTTACATAGTATTGGCAGAACGAAATTGTATACATTTTAAAGAAATTGATTTCGTGTGAACTAGGGGGAATAATTCCAAAACAAAATAATCATATATAATTATTTCCTACTTAATAAGGTGTCGCAAAGAACTGAAGGAATTTAGATAGAACTCCACCTCCAAGCTGTATAACAGGCCTTTTTGTTGTTGATACTAATGCATAACGCGCCGTAGCCGAATCGGCGCCCAATCGGAATTTCGGAGTACGTAGGTTCGAATCTTCGTGAAACACCAAAACGAAGAAACAGTTTTTTCTTATAGCGGTCGCCCCTCGACAGGCAATAGCAAACCTCCGAGTGTATTTTTGCCATGAAAAAGCTTCTCATAAAAAATATGTAGGCCCCTCCATTTGTGGAACAACAAGACGCACACCACAACAAAAAGTAGCTCAGTTTTGTCAGAAGCTTTTTAATGGCAGAAGTGCATTTGGAGCTTTGCTGGTGAGACTATCGGTGTAGTAAGACATTTCATGGCAATGGTGGACTTTCAAGTCATTAAAGGTTTTGTAAATTCTCTTTGAATTGTTTGTATCTGGATGGTTTTATTCCATATACAGTCTGTGTCAGAAGAAAAGAACCGGTTTTTTTCTTGTGACTTCAAGATATATTTCGCTCTGCTTTTTGCTGCGTAATAGTCCCACTCAAGGGCTACGACGTCAGTGCTAACTCAGGTTAGTGTCGTTCGAAACTTTCCGTAAACGCGACCAAACAAAAATGAGTGAGAAATACGTGAAGCGTTTTTGGGCGGTATTTTGATGCATGCATTCGAAAGAGCCGAAAATATCTTACAAAAGTGACAGCAAAAGTGATTAAAAAATCTAAAAAGGTTTTTGTGATATGGAATCTGCGGTATAAGGTGTACGTTGATAATTTTTCTGAGCTCGGCTTGAAGCAAGTAACGACAAAAAAGCAGGATAAAGTGATCATCCAACTATTTAAGCGGGATCCTTCTTTGTGACTACGCCAAACACAATCAGTTCTTGGTAAAAAGGGAATAGATGTGGGTATCCACACCAGCGAACGTCGGCTGAAGTAGACGAACACATGCTACCGTCCCACATCATCAAAACCACTGCTCTCAGAAAACACATTGAGAAACAACAAAACAGGAAAATGGCGTCACAGTCTTGGACTGGCCTTCCTAGTCCCCAGACGCCAACCCAATTGAAAATGTGTGCGGAATTATGAAAACGCATCTTGCCGGTAGGCCAGTCCTAAATCATGGACATTTCGTGCGTCAAGTTCGCAAAATCTAGTCCTGTTGGTCGACGAGCTACATAGAAAAGCTGGTTCAAAGCATGAAGAAGATGCCAGGTTATACTTGACAATGATGAAGACTGCACGGTTTATTGAGTAATTGCGAATCGTATTGTAGTTTTGTACATACTTTCATATAAAAAACATTTTAAATGTATATCTTTTATACTTCATGAATAATCGCGATTCCTTTTTTCTGACATAGACTGTATGCATCTAAAAAATAATAGGATAGCAATTATCAAGCACTTGAAATTTCCTCGATATTATAGTGGTTAGTATCCTTAAAGGCTCGTTCGTGTGTGAAAAAGTGCCTTTATAGTAAAATGGTTAACATCCTCCTCAGGTTAAAAATAAGCACCAAGAGAAACTTCTCATATGTGCGATTTCTACTAGTGTTTCGCATAACTATATTGCGCTAAAAAAGTATTGGTACAGCGTGCCTCAGCATTCTTATTAAAATAATTAGAAATGAAATGTTATGTTTCTTTTGATGTTCATCAGCAACGTATTTTTCTTGCAAATGACAGCAATAATTTAGAATAACTCAAAACAAAAATGTTGTAGCATAAATTTAACTGTTTCAACTTACTTGTTTCGGAAATTAATTATAGTACATACCTCAAAACCAAAACAAACGCAAATAAAAATCAGCCCAAACCCACAAAATGAGAGTGTAAATCCAAAAAACTCAATGTAAGCAAAAACAAATTAAAAAGCCAAGCGTAACCAAGTTTATTCATTTCAATAAACCATCAACCAAAGTCTAAAACGATTCCAATGCAACAATGGTGTGAACATGACAACAATAAACAATAAACAAATAAAATAAGAAAACAAAATATACTTACTGAATTGGGAGAGTATGATTTTTTGTTTGTTTTATTATTTTTGAGGGGGTAAAAGATTAGGAATTAGGTAACCTACAAAAAATGTCAATAAAAAGAAAGAAAAAAACAAATTAAATGGTAAAACGCAAAAATTATGCTGGGGCAACAGTATTTCTGTTTTTATATTATATTTGATGCATTTTGTTTTAATGTCAATATTAGTATATAACTAAATGGAGATGTTAGCAGCGTAAGTTGGATTCGGAGAAAGAATGCATTACAAAATTAAAATAAAAAGTAGCTGAAGATATTGAATGCGTGTTAATTCAGAACATTTCCAAAACTGCACGTTAGAAGTAAAGAGAGTTAATGTAAATTACAGTTCAAGCTAAAAGAAAGCTAATAAAAAAATAAAGATTTTAGAAAAATAAGTTAAGGTAAAAATCGGAATGCTAAATGGGAAAAGCGGTGGCCAAAATTAAAAAATAAGGAATGAATGGAAAAATCTTACACATGCGTTTAATCTAGTGTTTGAAAAACCGAAATGGAAATAGCAAAAGTATCAAGTAAATTCAATTTTTTAAAATCGAAAGCCTTGTTTTAAGTAAAAAGTAAATCACTCGCACTTTACTCGCATACGGCTTGAGTGTTGCGTACTCGATAGTTAAAAATGGCTTTATCACACAATTTAAAAATTTACACACTAAATTTACTTTGGAATTAAATTTGTTTTTTTTTTTGTTTTGACAAGACATTTTCGCACTCTTCATGGGTGAAAAACTACTTGTCAAATTTCAACAACTAGAACTTTCTAACAATCCTACCCCATACAGTGGCATAGACATAGAGGAAATGAATTTTGAAAAATTATAAAGTGTACTACAATGCATTGCTGTGGGGATAATTCACTAACGCACGGCGAAACAGTAGCGTGTGGAAAAAGAAAGTCCGAATACTGATTAGATCGAACGGTTTTCGAACATACCTATGCATCTCTATATCGGCGGACTCGACAATATTCTTGAACCATTGCACCACATTAACGTCGGCTACATCATAATAACGAAAAAATGGTTGCTGCAAAAGTTCCTGATATCTAGGGCGATGATGTACATTTTTCGTAAGACTGCAATCGTAAAATAAGACATATTATTTTCAAAAAGGGTATGTTTTCAATATGGCACTCACCACTTATCGACAAAATCACGAAAATCTTGGCTGAAGTCGAAACCATCGCCATACGGCAAACTGGGTGGTTCATGGTCCAGAATTTTAGTCAGCACCTCAAAGTCTATGTTACAGCCCTCATACGGCGAGCGGCCAGTAGCGAGTTCCACCAGTGTTATGCCCAGCGACCAAACGTCGGCTCTTATATCATATTTGGGCTTTTTCGGATCGATGCGTTCGGGCTGAAATGGCATAAATTAATACATTAAAATTAAAACATTTAATGGTAACCACTTACCGCCATATAAGCGGCGCACCCGGCAGAACGTGTATTCGCCTTCGAGTCCACGAGTCGCCCGCTGATGCCGAAATCACACAATTTTATATTCCCTTGCTCGTCAATGAGAATATTTGAAGGCTTCACATCGCGATGAATAACGTTGTGTTTCATCTTTAGATATGAAAGCGCATACACCGTCTAAAGAAAGAATGTGGAAATTTATACACATGTTCATAAGTTATAATTCTAATATTGTAAGGACATGTTGGAAATGCTCCACAGTTAATTATTATGAATTCCTCGATAGTATAGTGGTTAAAATCCATTAATTACACCATTAATAACACTTTGAAAAAAATGCTTCAAAAATAAGCGTATACTGACCGCAACTGTAACCTTTCCTAGTATACTCTCTGGCACTGGCTGTTTAGAACGCTTTAACAGCTTATCAAAGCACATTGACATAAGTTCCATACAAATCCATACATCCGGTATATTTACAAAATATCCTAAGCAATGCACTATATAGGGGCAGTCATGTGAATTTAGTATAACATCAAGATCCATGAGTATACGATTGTTCTCCTCATCATTTCCCGTGCTACGCATCTGTTTTACTGCCAAAATAGTACCCGTAGGCTTGTGGCGCATTTTCACCACGTTCCCACTTGTGCCATTACCCAAATCGCTTAAATGTTCCAAATCGGACATTTTACTTGGATATTTTTGGCCATTTATAGTGAGTATGCCCGACTGTTGTCGTATTCTTTTAAGTTTTTTGTGCATTTCTGTTTGGGGTGCATTGCGATTTGTGTTGGACATGACCACTGAAAAAAAGAAAAATTACTTTTTTATGTTGAAAACTTTAACAAGACTTATAGATTTGTAAATGCTAAGACTTTAAGGTTTGTAAATGCTTAAAACTAAAAATACATTAATCGGAATGGTTTTATAGCTCATGAAATCTAAGTACAACAAATTTGCTTTTTTGAATTGAAATGTCTCTAAGTTCTCGTTGATTTTGTTCATTTTCTCCCCCGAACGTTTGTAGCATTTTCTCCATGTTGCAGGGTGAGCTATATTTTCATAAAAAAGCTTACTATGATATGGAAAATTATGATGTTGTTGTTGTTGTAGCGACTTACTAAACCCTGTCAGTGCAATTCAGTTGCCGGCCGTATTTGTCTAGCTCATCTAATTGTAGGCCCAGAAACTTGCTATTTCGACAGGTTGGATGCAGAGGGAAAGGAGAGTTAGGTGAGTTGTTGGGACATGTGTAAAGGAGGTTAGTAGCGTGCGGGGTGCTTTCACATGCCAGACATATTTTTTCGCGAGGCAGCTGACTTTTCATTTGCTGTGGGTGGTGTTTGGACTCCGATTACGCCATTCAGGGGTCGGGAATTAGGAAGGTGGAGCATCTGTGCCTCATTAAGTAGGTATTGTGAAGAGGACATCAGGAGACATCCGGTGGCTATCCTAATAGCAGTATTTCGACATGCCTGGAGCTTTGTCTACTGCGAATCACTAGACAGGCGTAGCGTAATTTAAATGTCGCCAGCAGCATTTCTTTGCCTTTGTCCCAAGTACTGCCGGCTAGCGATTTGAGGAACTTGTTGCCGTTTTAGTAGCAATAGCGGTTGTGTGCGCCGAGAAGGAGAGCAAACTATCAAAGGTAACTCTCAAAATTTGGGGGTTGTTTACTGTCGGTATTGGTGTGTCGCTGACTTTAACCTAGAACTGTAGTTTGACCTCCTTTGTCCAAGTGGTAAAGAGTGTTGCCGTAAATTTAGTGGATGAAAGTTGTAGATTCCATGCAGTGAAAAAGCGAGAAAGACTGGGAGGTAATCGTTTACTTTGGCGCACAGACCATCGATATTATTGCCCAACGCCATTATCGTCAGGAAAACTCTCTGTGGTGGCTAGGGGCCCTTTGATATGTAGAAATTGAAAAGCAAGGAACACCTTGCTTTATCCTCCTCTGTTTTGAGTTTTGGTATCGGAAAATTACTGACGGGTGCCGACCACTTAAATAATTCGCGGACCACCTGGGGGTATGGTACACTAGACAGGGATAGTTTACTGGGGTGGCAGCCCTTGGTCGGGAAAAACCGGCGTCATTCCGGTAACGTAGAACCGGCTGCCATGGGAATGATTACCTCTTCAGCCCTGGAGGGAGTGTCGACTATATAATGTCATCTAGTAGCGTGGAGTGGCTGACTGTATCGAAATGCATTTTTTAAGCTTAAATCGCTTATTTACTGACCTTATTCTATTCTCATTACAACATGTATCTTGCGGCAGTACAAATGATTGAAGATAATTGCCTCATCAGGGGAATGCCAAAAGGAAATATGTGTGTATGAAAAAATAGCAATCAATAAATCAGAAATAAACTATCTGCTTTCTCCGCACCACAGCGATAACACAATAAATTGACCTATTCTCATCATCCGCTAATCGTTTTGCAGCTGGTAAGGAATGAATATCTGCTTTGATTGAGCATTGTTGGCAAAAAATTGATTGCCCTCAACGCCCAACCTCCACCCACGAGTTAGCCAACACAAGAGACAGCATTACAAAAATAACAAACCCAACATTGACAATTCACAATAGACACACAGTACATCATCCCCTCATCAGCATGCTTTGCGATTTTCACATCTCTATCCCCACCAGACAGCTCCAAACAAACAAACACAGCGCACAAGCATCAACAAAAAATTGCAAAACAGCTGCGCCAACCAACAGCATAAAACATTTCTTTTGCAAGTGTGCAAAGTAAAAACAGCAAAGCAATGCTGACAAAGTATACAACGAATTATGAAAAAAAATCAAAAAGGAAAGCAATTTTAATGTAACAATGGTAATAAAACAAAGAACTAAAAGTAGAAAAAGCTAAAAAACTGACGGCCGACGATGCTGGCAGCACAAACTTGCACGAGCAGCAATGGTATATCCCCGCACTCAAAAAAAAAAAAAAAACAAAAAAAAAAAAAAAACGAAGACAATGGGATTGTTGTTGATGTTGTTTCGTAGCAGCCACACGTCGACGTTTAGGCAAAAGCATCTATATAGAAATGTACAAACATAGCATGGTCGAAAAAAAAAATTTAAAAGCAAAAGCAAAACCTATTCAACAGCGGCAACAAAAATATGTATGCCTTTGCGCTGTTCGTCCGGAAATACCAAAAAACCAAACCATAAGCAACAATAACAATACAAATATGTCTATATGCAGCACACAACAACCACAGTGATCCCAGTAAAACGGTAACGACGCGTCGCGACGTGTTATGAAAGGAAAAAAAAAAAACAAAAACAAAGTATAACAAAACTAATCGACCAACAAACCTACCAACGAAAAACCACTAAAAAACGTATAAAAGTAAAAACAAAATAAATGGCGACAAAAAGGAAAGAAGACGCAGATGATAGCAACGAACTGTAAATATGTATGCATGTACATATACACATATTCGCACACATATCAGTAATATCCAATGCGACAGCGTAAACTTCAATGACGAAAGCAGCGTCAGCAACAGCAACAAAAAAACAAAATCATGAGAGTCCACAATGGTGCATAACGAAGACGACAAAGCCACTGAATGTTGTACGCGGCGTGTGACTGAAGGCGTTCCCAAGAAGAGTAGTAGTCGTCAGTAGCAACAAAAGTAATAGCAGGATTAGCTGAAATAAGCGCTGCTACTGAAAACTCCCTTTCGACTGCGACTGCGGCAATGTAATAAATGACAAAAGCCAGCGCTAGAAGTTCGCGCAGGGGTGTGAGGACCACTCAGGTTGCTTCACTCGACATTGTTGTTTTTGTTGTTGTATTTTGCGCATTTGTATGTGTATTATTCATATGTGAAAGCAGCGTAGGGTGGAAGGAAGGAAAACGACCGCCGTAGCGACGAAAGAATTTTCTTGTTGAACTAGGTATATGTGGGGGTGGTGCCAGCAAGGGTGGTTAAGAGCCTGCACTGCTGCAGAATTTGACGCACTCGTTTTCGAAAAAAAGGCAACAACTTCGGCTTATTGTACCATCACCGCTGGCGCCTAATGTCAGCAACCTCTTTTTGTGCATGGCTCGGCACGAAAAAAATGCAGAACGTGCAAATTTGTGCCTTTTGTGTATTAGCAAGTCAGTGCATTATGCGGCGCACACTCAAGCTAATACTATGCCATCACTTACATACATAAGACCACATGAACGCTTTATTTTAGTGTACATGTATAATTTCCTGCGATACTTACAACCCAGATTGGGGCGTTTTGTCCTGCCGATTGGTAGCGCCATATGCGCTTCCCTATCGACAACGCGCGGTGTAGAGCCACTAGGAGCCTCAGTGACTAACATTAAATGATTATGTGAATTATTCTCCTCTTCGAGACGCTTTTCCAGCCTGTGTAATTTATGCCCAATCGATTCCATTGAGGAGGTGTTTGTTTTGTTTGTCACTGCGAATGAATGCGAAGACGTCGACGGTGCTGTCCTTGCTCCAGTACCTATAGCGACGGGGGCTGTCGCTCTTCCTAGCTGCTCACGATGGTGATGCTCACGGCTACTGCTGCTATGTTTATACTCCGGTTCGTCGTGCATGCGTCGCGCGTGTTTTGTCGTGTCTGCGCTGTATATCTCTGCTTCTGCCACTACTCCGCTGCAGTTGTGTGTGCCACTGCGTGACCACTTTTCTATGTGTGCGTGTGAATTTTGTGCACTCAAAAATTTTCACTGCGAAAATTTCTGTCGCCAAATCCTTCTACACTTCACTTCATCCGCCAACGAACTCTCAATAGCACGTTTGAGCAAAAGTCTTTTTCTGTCCAGCAGCACACTTGTTTTCTTTTTAATTGAATTATCACACAAATAACAAATAAAAAAGAAATTAACTCGAGTTTTTCACAACTTTACAGAACACTGCAGAAAAAATACTGAAGAAGTTGCCAGAAAATTCAACAACGAATTTCAAATGCAAAACGAATCAGCAACTACCAACTACGAATGTCACGCAAAAACACTTGACACAGAAAGGGGATGCCAATGCTTTACAGCATTCATTTGTGGAACTGATTCATTTTTTATATACCGAAAAAATTATTACATGGTAGCTTTACAATTAAAAGAGAAAAATTTTTGAATTTTTGCTATTTCCAGGATCTCCAAACTATTATAAATAAAGTGGAAAAACCCAGCAAGACTTCGGGCTAAATATAAATATTGATAAAACTAAATTTATTATTGTAAATAAAAGCAGCAGAGGCTATTCCTATGCGAGACTATCCATAGGAGGCAAAACAATAGAGAGAGTAAAGAACTTCAAATATCTGAGTGTATGGCGGCATGGCCAATGGGACCATGATCATGAAATAAGAGGCAGAATAGAAATGGCTAGAGCGGCCTTCATGAAGATTAAAAAAATGCTGACCCGCCAAGACATACCAATTAATTTAAAGACAATATTTTTAAAATGCTATGGATGGTCAGCGCTCTTATATGGATGCGAGGCCTGGTCGTTGAAAACCATGACAAATACGATCTTTTAAAACTGCTGATACAAACAAAAATTGAAGAACAAAGAGGAATTGGTAGGAAGAAAATGACATGGCTAGACCACATTAGGGAGTGGACAGGTCTCAGAACAATCGGCGAATTATCAGTGGCAGCGAGAAACAGACATCAATCATAATATGACCTGACAACGGTACGACTCAGATCAAAATAAAGTTTATACGCGAACATTCAGAATGGTTACGCTGATTAAGAAGAAGAAGAAATTTTGCATACAAGAAGGCAAATAATTTAACTTTTAAGTTACACATTAGCCTCTACACTAAGGTTAAACGCCGATTCACTAACGTTCAGATATCTGCATTCGATATGGCGTAAATATATTCTTAAATTATATTCGCTACTTCTCTGCTCGGCTCACTTGAGGAAAAAATTTACTTTGAAAATAACAACAAATTTTCGAGCAAGATTCCCCGCTAACGAGTTTAGTTACCGGCCTCTTCTATTCGCCACTTCTCTACTCGCTACCTCTCTGCTCGACTAACTTGACGAAAAGTTTGCATGCGAGGGGTGAGATTTGCCTCATGTTACTGCTTCAGCGAAAACGCCATAGATAATAAGATGGGAAACTCTTTCATTTTGAGAGAGAGCGCGCCCATGAGGACGTTTCAAAACTTGGCAGCACTCACACATTATGGGATTTTGAACAGCTGATAGGCGAAATGGCAGGCTGCCAGAAGAAACGCGCCAAAAATAATTGACGAAAACAGTTCCTTTTTGCTTAATAGAGAAATGACGGGTTGAAATGTTTATAATTACTTGTCTTAAAATTAATTCAATTGAAATGTAATAATTTGAATTGAAGTGAGGTTGTAGAATCCAAAGCTCGTTATATCCTTTTCGACTTCTACTTTTAATTAGTCTTATGTACATAATGTAATTTTATTGAAAACTGTGTGTTGGTTTATGTAAATTTGTATATACGTAAATATTCTATGGTTGAAAAGAGTAGGTGAGGGAATTGAATTTTAGCTTGAGATATTTTAGAGGTAATCTGTTTTAACTTATTCTGTTCGTTGTTTGAGAATTTTTTTTTGTTACCCTCTTCCTGTGTTATATTAAAAAATCGCAATATGTAATGTTTTTAATTATAACTTATGTGTTTCGTGTTCATTACTTTATTATTATTAAAATGCTTTTGTATTTCAGTTTTAAATAGTTTCATTTACATATAAATTTTTTGCTTTATTTTTAGTATATGTAGCTGTTTACGAGCGATATAAGGCTATTGGGCAACCGCTCCTTAAATACTAACCTCAATGGTGGTGTGAAAACTAAAAATTCCCAATTTTTTTTTTTTAAATACACAATTCATGTTTCTACTGGTGTGGCAATATTGGCAAATGTTATAAAAAATGCACATTTTTCAGCGACAAAGTTTCTCATCTAGTCAAATATGGAAAACGCAGCAATAAAATCCAACAGAAATAGTTATTTAGTTTTACAACTCTGAACTTCATGTTTTCCTCTATTGTGACTGCGCAGTGTGAAAGAAGTGGAATTCCCTTTACTATTTATTTACATTTTTTCTTTCGTGATGTCGGATGCATATGATTTTGTTGCAAAGGGCAAATTAAAACTTAAAAATGATAGCCAAATCAAGAAAAAGAAGAAAAGTAGCCGTAAATATAAAGACAAGGATAAGGAACGTGAAAAGGAATCTTTACAAACTAGCATAAATGAGTCTTTAGAAGAGAAAATTACTAGCAGCGCTGCGCCAAAATTGACAAAGGCCGAGTTGGCGTTCAAGCAGCAGCAAGAAAAAATGGTAAGTATTCAATTCAAATGTAAAGTAAAATTAATAATCTAAAAACTTAAATCCATGTCAGCGAAACAAACGCATTATGGAGAAAGCCTCCACTACACATAAGGAGCGCGTGGAAAAATTTAATGAACATCTGGATACGCTAACGGAGCACTTTGACATACCGAAAGTGTCCTGGACGAAATAGCGCGTCAGTAGTGCATTTAGCTTGGTTAATTTAGTAATACACAGTTTAGTTTTAGATCACATATATATGTATTTAAGAGTTAAAATAAAATCCTTCACATGGCATATTTTGCTATTTAAAACACCTTAAATTTCCTATTTTACGACTATTTATACCTCATAATTTCTTATAATTAAACAAGTAGGCGTTAGTGCACTCCCGACGCCGCAAGCATATGTGTGCTCTTTGGGATTTCATATCACGTTGCATAACAAGATACTTATTATTAACAAAAATCACATTTCAACATCGTTGCTTCAGCTTTTGCCAAACAAAATCGTTTTAACAGTTTCAACAAGTGGAAATTTGGTTTTATAGGCGCGAGGGCAATAGCCCTTCACATCATCTGTATTTAGCGAGAATATCATGGCGCCACCAAGTTGATGATTCTTGACATAGAGCGCCTTGCATGCGATGCTGGTCTCGTTTTCATAAGAAATCCATTCGTTACCGCTACTAAGATAAGGCGAGCAAGTAGATCGGTCATATGACTGATGGACCAGTATGTTATGTGTATTGAACCAGCAAAGCTCTGAGTAGGAGGTAAAGCCCAAACTACCGCAATGGCCAATTCCTTCAGCGGGCGCACCGACACCATTGTTCAGAGAACTGACCAGGCTACAAATAACAATTAAGAATTTATTTTATACAGTATGGTGTGATATTTTTTGCCAATGCTTACGTGAAAGAATGTCCATAGGTTGGAAGGCCCACCACCAACTTCTTGCGATCCAGACCGTTGGCTAGCCACCAATTAACTGAATAATTGATATTTAAAGTACCGAGTAACGAGCGCTCATTCGGACGTGCATACAATGGCGCATTTAAACCTTGCAAAATACAAATTATCCATGATTTTGTATAAAGTAATAAAATATATAGGTTTGCTCACCTGTGAAAGGCGTGCCATGCGAGTAGAAATGATAGTCGTATGTCATCAGATTAACATAGTCTACGTACTGGTTTAGCATTTGCACGTCGTAGGCAAATACAGCAATGCCTTCAGGTGCAGCAGCTGCTACTGTTAGCAAGTAATCGCGACGTTCGCGCTTATACTCCTGCCGTATTTCGTATATCAATTGCGAAAAATGTTGACGCTCTTTATTGTATGCGCTGGGGAACTCCCAGTCGAGATCAATGCCATCTAGCTTATACATAGTCAATGTCTGCTTCAGCGAATGCACAAACACTTTACGAGTCGTGTGATTCTTCACCATTGCCGGAAACCCGTCACTGCTCGCGCCGCCACCTACCGACAGCAAAAGCTTCAGAGCAGGATTAATTGTGCGCAACACCGTCACATCTTGCGCGAGTATACGTCGCATATTGTCGGTGATAACCAACTGGCCATTACTTACACTAACCATACCAATATTGATGTGTGTGCAAAGTTCAGCATTTACATTGGCCAAATGCAAATCATCGAACTCATTGTTCGGATCGGGAACTGTGTAATAGCACACTAGACGCACTTCAGGTGCTGTACTCATAGTGGGTGGTGCATTCTTCACCAATTGTGGAGCGCTGGGTTTCACCTTTTGCGTTGGCTGTTGTTGACTCAAACCATTCGATACGCTATCTGCATGTTGTAGTTTGACGCGTACCGTTTGATTTTTCATCAAACGGAAATCATGCGAGAGTGTACTTTGATGCACACTATTGGCGTAGAGGTTGGCACGACGGTACCAAAAATCGGGCACGGCTACAAATGGGTTATTTAATATTTAAATCATAATAAAATATTGCAAATTACTGACCCTGGATGTCTGGAGGATAATAAATAGTATCGTAAGCGGAATTCCACAGAAGAAAGACAAATATTGTGGTTAGCATATAGAGCCCCATTAGTGCAACTATGCGCCACCAGGATTGCGATTGCGAAGGCTCGTTCATCAATTCGTAATCCGCCATTGTTAAGCAACTTTTAAGCTTTAAGCGGGCGAACGCAAATAAACTTATTAAATTACTATTGTTTGAAAATTTTATATTTACTCAGCGTTATCAGCTGGTCGACAGCCATTAGGATCGAATGACGAAGTAAACAAAAGAAATAAACAACGAAGTTGCTATGAAATTGTACACTGAGAGAAACTAACGTGAAATCAAAAAATAAATGAAATGCTTGAAAATAGCAGTAAATTTACTAAACTAATATTTTATTGCAATTTAATAAATCGAACTAAAATATTAATTCTTACAGTGTGTAAGTTTTAAGCATATGTATTTTTAAATAAAATTTAAATTAACACTAACACCATTAAGTAAAAAAAGTAAT